>CM056388.1:28865250-29125974 GCA_029718625.1 Synaphobranchus kaupii | reverse complement strand
GCAGTTTCGTATAGCAACAGAGGGAAGATAGGTGAAAACCATGACACGTGGCTTGAACCCCCTGTCTCTATAAGCGTGTCAGGCAGGCAGTGTGATCATATCCACTCAGTCTACACTACATTATACATGAACAACGGTAGCCTACAATGGTAGCTAAATTCACGTTAACAGGTGGTGCCGTTCGGTCAGTTGTGTGGAATTGCTGATCACTGACCTGGAAAAATATCTTTTAAGCAAAATATCTATCTTGCTCTCTCGAGTTGATTTTCCCACACTTCTTGTGATTCAGAGAAATGTTAATGTTACATTCCATAATATTCAAAACTCGCTTTGGACTTTTAGGTCAAAAATAGGTATCGCCTAGGCTACACCCGGTTTCTGTGCTGTGGAAGTTTAATGAGATACTCAGAGACAGAGCGAGTAACACTCGACTTGGGAGAAATCTCGTATTGCACGAGACTGCTGTTCAACGTTCGAATGTTTAGTTAGCGTCATGTCGCTACAAAATTTATGCCCCAATGTTTAGTCAATGGCTAATTCATTTCTGGTATTGTAGAATTATAAAGCTTTATTTAAGAACTGTGCAATAAACCGAAATGTGTGCCATCAAAAGCATTAGTCCATGTCATGCCCGACATATCACTATGTCTACTTTAGCAATCAGAGTTGTAGAATTTGAGCTATGTTGTTGGGGGAAAAAGTCTAAGTCTAGTTAATCTAAATGCAATTTTTAAGCGGTGCAGCCGCTTCTATACGTGACATGTGTGTCCGTCCATCCGTCCGTCCGTTCGTAGCATGAGATTTAAACCAGGAGTCGCCTAGGAATACAATAGTAGCTTGAGAAAAGCATGCCCAGCTTCAGACAGCTCTATCTAAAAAAATATACATGTCACAGCTTAGATATTCACACCGTAGGAATTCTGGGAACCAGATGCAAATCTGTATATAATATGTCTTGTGTAGCTTAAAAACTGTAGTCGTGGTCACAAGTTAGAAAATGGGTTTGAAATTGAAATTACCAGCTACTGCTAGAGTGGAGTTTTGAACATTCCACCATTTGTGTGAATGGGGAGCATGGTTTTCAAACAACACTGAATATTTTACAAACTCAAAATGTCACAGCTTAGATATTTACACCGTAGGAATCCTGGGAACCACATGAACATTTTGATACATATTATGTCTGTGTACCTTAAAAACTGTAGTCGTCGTCACAAGTTAGAAAATGGGTTTGAAATTGAAATGACCAACTGCCGCTAGAGTGGAGTTTTGAACATTCCACCTGTTAGCAAGGTGAGTCGCCGTAGCAACCCCCCGAAGCAAAATCAATACAAAATCTACTACCAGTGTTCTGCTGGACCCAGTCAGTTATGGAACGGCCCAACAATCCATGCACCCTCTTGTTGAGTTTGGAATTCCATTGTTATTGTTCAAGTAATAACTGTAATCTTTCCTGTTTGTTATCAGAGTACTAACTGTCATATTTCCTGTTTCTTCTGAAATACCAATTGCTGTCCTTTTATCTCTATCTCTCTTTTACATGTTTGTTAAATGCAATTTCTGTAAGTACACTAATTAATAAGAAGCATAATGTAAAAATATCACCAAACCAGAGGCCATTGTTTTTGTACATGTAAACAACACACACATTTTCTATTGCATTTTTTAATATGATTGCTCAAAACCTGCACCGCTTACTTCACCACCTGGGTGTGATTTGTTTAATGTACTCAACTATATGAAAACAGCTCAACAAATCTTTCTCATGTTTGTTTTATGTTGTGATATTGATGAGTTGAGTTGATCTGCCAAGTGTCTTGGTAATTGCTGCTAAAATGGCTGAGATATTGATGGGCAAAATTTGAGTTTTAACATGTAAGTTGCAACTAAAACCAAACTTAGTATAGGGTTTGGTTTTGTACACCTGGAGTGTTGCAATAACCAAGCAAACCAGTGGGTGGCACACTACCCTAACTAGTATGCTCATACTCAAAGGAATTAGAAACAGCAATGCGTTACATGACTGTCCCATACAACTGGAGGTTCACAAGATGAGCATATATGCACTGATCCCTGTACACATCAAAGCCACTGGAGGACCATTGTGGACCGTGTGTCCTGGAGGTCCAAGAACAAAATCTTGCCAATCTTATGATCAGATGTTTAATTTATCATAGAGCATGGAGCTCCACAATATTATATATAGGTGTTGATTCATACGCAGAAGACAAAAACAATTGGTGCATGCTCATTAGACAATTCCTGTGACCCTTAAGCAAAAACACCAGCAAAACAAATACATAAATAAAATGTCTTTCCAAGACATCACAGTTGACCCGTCAAACTGCTATGAAATGCACAGCTGGATGGCTCGTCCTGTTAAGGTGCTGGTCTAGTGCACAGAGGTGATATGAAATCCGGACCATGCCACTGCTGACTGGCCGTCAGAGTAAAGCACAAATTGTATTTAGTGTGGCCCAAGGATGGGTGGGTTACCTTTGGGCAGAATGATAGCTTATTATTGATCAATTAAAGCAGTTCCACAGATAACTCAAACCTCCCTGGTCTCATGAGTCTGAATTGGTTGTTGTTTTTAAGGTAAAAACAAAACCCAGCATGCCCTCTGGCCGTCCAGTACCATGTTAGCAGACCCTTATTTGAAATGAGACAAAAAGAAAATCTAAAGTAGAAGTAAAAGAGTGTATAGAACATGCTCACAGCAGGTTGTGTTGTGTAATCAATTTTTTCTCACGTTTAAACTGTTAAGCCAGAAGATAAAGATGCATGCTTTTAACAAATTTATACAAAGGGAAATGATAACATTTTATTTTGATGTAAAGTATGTAATTTCTAAACATGAGAGTTGCAGGACTCCTGCTCTGGTGTCACAGAGATGCAAGTGTGTGTATGTGAGTGTGCATGTGTATGTAAAAACCAGAAGAAAAATATTAGAAGGAAATGAGAGAAATGGTGTAGCATAAAAAGGCACAATCGCACACGCACACACACACTCCGCACGAGCACACACACGCACCCACACACACGCATGCGCGCACGCACACACACACACACACACACACACACACTCCACATAAGCACACATACACACACATGCACGCGGGCACGCACGCACACACACACACACACACACGCAGGCACACACACTCGCACTCGCACGCACGCACACATGTAAAAGAGGACACATTGTATTTACAGTTTTTTACAATTGCTAACAAGCGTTTACCTATAGTTAAGAAACTTTTTCTAAACTCTTAACACAGCAACACACCTTCATCACACAATTAGCTAAATTGTCATGGGTATGTGCCCCTGCTGTTTCTGCGGTCGTCTTTCTTTTTGGCGTCGTCGGGACGCTCTATAGGATTTTTCCGCCTCCGTTCCGGTATTCGTGTTTTGCCCGACAATTATTCTCTGTAGCTGTTTTGCATTTCCTGTCGGCTATAAATACCTCAGGACTTCCGCATTTCCGCACTTTGATGTTGTCTTTGCTATGTTGACAACGAAGTCGGTAAGGTAAAAGATTTGGTCGCTGCATTTCTGGTTTGTATGAATAGGAAACGCAGCAAGTCCGCTTTTGAGTTAGGTGTTAGCTTTTTTCTTTCGTCTTTTTCTTTCCTCGCCTCAGTTTTTGGAGGTTGCTTTGTTTTGCCTTGCGCTAGGGAAGTTTTGCACCCGATCCTGTGCTATCCCAGTCCTGGTGCGGCTATTTCCGCGTTTTGTGGCGTATCTCTCGATACGCTTTTAGAAATCCTTGTCGGTCGCGTTTGGTTCTTCGAAACTTACACTCCCTCTTACACAAATAGTTAATTTTCTGCTCAAAACCACATTTTGTTCATTAAATACCAACTGTACATTTCATAATCCAAAACAACTTTCTCCACATACACTAACTCTATCAAAACATGGCAAACCCGACTCAATATCAAATCATTCTGTCAAAACACTAGGGCATGTTTTCTATCCAAGAGGAAAATATAGTCAATCATAGCACAACGACTTTCAAAATACTAACAGTTGATGGCATTACAAAAACTGCATTACTTTTCATGTTTCAGTTCTACCTGCAAACAATAGACAATATGAAATCCATTGTTTTTTATAATTCAGTTTCCTTTTACTGTAATGTGAACCACTAAATATTTTTGGTTGATTGTTGAATGTGTGCATTTTTGGAAACATACGATCTAAAAGTGAATGAGTCATCTTTACTTTATAGAATGTACAGTAGAAAAAAATTGTAAGTGACAGAATTGCTGCAGTAAAAGCTTTATTAGCAACATGAAATTGCTGCCAGTGATCAACAAAAAAATCCAACATACATGGCCTTTTGTTCCAAATGTGTAAAAAATAAAATACACAATTATAGTAAAAAAGGCACAAAAGGGAAAAAACACAAAATGCACTGTCCTGTTCTAATCTATACGATCTTCAGCATTTGGCCACATGTTCTCCTCCACATCACATGTCGTCTCCCACTATGCACCTTGGATAGGAACGCTTGACATGCCTTATCCTCCCCTGGCAGTCTTCAGCTGAGATGTCTCTGCAGCCGGCATCCATTGCATCCAGGACGGACATTTGGTCATGTGGCCGATGATCATACGCTTTCCACCTCCACGCAGAAAACAATTCCTCAATGGGGTTGAGGAAAGGCGAGTAGGGGGGAGAGAAAAAGGGAAACAAAAGAAGGCGCTCAGTGTTGTAGGGACCAATCTGGCATTACTGCAGGACCAAACCAGCACTCGAGATTGCAGCGCACATTGTGATATTTGCTCCTCTCTGACCCGGCACATCAACGGTGGCCCTTTTCCCGATGACGTTTCTTCCCCGCCAACGTGTTTTTGCCTGGTTAAACCCTGCCTCGTCTACATACAGATCCTTTCCAAAAAATTAGAATATCATGGAAAAGTTTTTTTCCCCCCCATAATTCCATTCAAAAAGTGAAACTTTCATAGATTATAGATTCATTACACACAAAGTGAAATATTTCTAGCCTTTATTTGTTTCATGTTTCATAATTTTGGCTTACAGCTCCAGAAAACCCCCAAAACAGTATTTCAAGAAATTAGAATAGTGTGTCGAAAATCAGCATTTACTTCAGTTATTTCAGAGAATGAATGTTTTAGACTATTTCTAAAATGCTCATCAGCTGTTTCAATATAGCTTTTGAGCTGCTGTTGTTGCAGAAGTAGAGGCTTTATACTATATTTAAGGTTTTGAACATTAGGTTTTCATTTCTGGCATGCTGTGTGCAAGCATTTGTAAATAAGACAAGAAAGATCCATAATTTTGGTATTGAGTAAGCTTGTATGTAAAGAAAATTTAAGCATTTTAGAAACGTGTTAATTGACTGCATATTCTGTGAAAACAACATGAATTGTGTTAATGGTGTGGTCCACAACAGACGGATGTTGTGCTAATTGTGTTTAGAGTTTTGAAAATGTGACTACAGATTGGACAAAAGGATGTTAGTGATTGTAAAAAACTGTAATGTGTCCTAGCTCCTTTACATCCCTCTGCTCTGTGACCACTGCAGTTTCATCTCAAACACGACTCTCTGCTTCATTAAAAAGCATGGAGCACTCATATAACCACCCAATACTCTCAGAAATAAAGGTACAGTGGAGGTACATTTTTGTTCTTTAAGGAAATTTCCAAAATGTACCCTGAAATGACAATAGTGTTCTATTTGGGTACTCATAAGTACCTTTCACAAGCAAAAAAGGTACAAATTAATTATGTATTGCTAGCTAGGGGGTATGATTGGACATACCTATAGGGTACCACTCCAGTGACAAGCGTTTGTACCTTTTTTCTGAGTATGAACACACTTACTTTGATTGTCTCAATTAGCTTAACAAGCTTACTTATTGTGAGCATGTAAGGAGGGATTAAATGGGTCAGGCAAAGCAAAAATAGAATGAGGGAGGGGACTTCCATAAAAATACAACAAGAGTCACTGCGGGGACAGCATACATGGAAATGATTCTGTAGTAAGAAGCTGAAGTCGGAGCAGGCTATATATAATTGCACTTAAACTGTTGGGCTATAACTGCTGTGTTGTGCTCAGAGTCACATCGTTCACTGGAAACACCCTGCATTAGGATCAGGGCTGGGAGGGAAACATGGGACATTGAATGAAAGGGAATGAGGAGAGAGGAAGGGAGATAAAGAAGAGTGTGGAAAGAAAAAAGAGGAGATTTGTGGAGAAATGGCCTGAGGACGCTTAAGTGTCTTACTGGATGGTGCTAATTTAATGTAAGACTGTGAGATTTAAGATGTCCTGAATTTTTTAAAAGGGTAAAAGCATACAGGCACACATTTGTCATCACTAACATATACATTAATTATATCAATACAATCACAAAAAGATCCTAAATAAGTGCACAGAGGAAAAATTAAGATTCAGAGAGGCAGAAAACTGTACACTATAGGAACTGCGTTTTAAGGGAAAATGCGTACAATATGGCAATAAATTAATTAAAATCAGGATAGCAACCTATTATTTATTTATTTATTTTATTTATTGTTTGTTTGTATTCACGTAGCTACAAACATTGAAAATGTTTTGACCCCTTTTCCAAGTTCACCACTTGAAGATGTGAGTGCAGGGTCAGAGTTCGCCATAATGAGGAATTATTTCTGAAGGCCTAGGCTACTGTATTGTGACATGAGGTCAGCGAATTTAAGACCACGCGATTCTAAAAATACCGCGTTGTCCGCTCCAATAGAAGTTTTACTATAGCGGAGTAAAGCGGACATGTAGCCCACATTTTGCTGCATGGAGCCTTTGCAGTAGGAAGATGTGCTGGTGTTTTATAAATGCATTGTTTTTCAGAAATATATGCGGGGGATTCGTTCCAACTAGGCTACGGTTCTTTTTGCACCATATAATGTGAAATGACGATGGGGCAATCTGAAAGCGGCGAGCAAGAGGTGGAATTGTCACAAATTCAAGAACTGTATACAACTTTCATGCAAGTATGCCCCAGCGGCACTCTACATTTGTATGAGTTCAGAAGAATTTTCGGAATACAAAGTACATCAGAAGAGGAATCGTTGTACATAGAGACGATATTCCGTTCATTTGACACTAACAGGGTATGTTTCTAAGAATGTTTGAAGCCTTAATGTGTGAATGTATTTTAATTTATCTTAAACTGTACCAATTAACTAACTCTAAATTATGCTTTAAAATTATGAACTGAGAGGTAGCCTACCAAACTGACAAAAGTGAATATTTTAGAAGCAGGAATGTAAATGCTATTAATACCAAATATTTTCAAATGCAAAAGAACGGGCTTACTCCTTGGTCAATTATTTTAATTCAGCAACGGTTACGGTGAATTATACAAATTATAATCAGGTGTGCCAAATTAGGGTTGAAATGAAAACCTGCAGGACGGTATATCTCCAGGAACAGGGTTGGGGACCACTGACCTTGAGGCATCTCCTTTGAGAACCACCTCCCCAAATCGTGGAGGTTTGTCTAGTAGGCCTACTATGTACTTTTATTTTGGTAACAATACACGTATAGCCTATAACGATCAATGTAATACCACGTGAAAAATATGATATTACAATTTGCATGTCAATGCATCTGCAGGACAACGCAATAGACTTCATGGAGTATGTGGCTGCGCTGCACCTTGTACTTCGGGGGAAGCTGGAAGACCGACTAAAGTGGTCTTTTAAAGTCTACGACAGAGACGGGAATGGACGGTTAGACCGGAGTGAAGTGAAGCATATCATACGGGTACGTGCTATAAATGAGCTTCTATAAATCAGTTTTGTAAAGACAGCAACTGAGGCCTTGCTTGTTGTCACACTGTCATGTGGCTCATTTTCAGAAACATTTAACACTTATCCAGGGATTCTAAGATTCATTCTAATTTAAGCACGTCCTGATATATTTAAGTCGGAAGTTTACATACACTTAGGTTGAAGTCATTAAAACTCATTTTTAACCACTCCACAGATTTCATGTTAGCAAACTATAGTGTTGGCAAGTCAGTTAGGACATCTACTTTGTGCATGACACAAGTAATTGTTCCAACAATTGTTTACAGACAGATTATTTCACTTTTAATTCACTATATCACAATACCAGTGAAGTTTACATACACTAAGTTGACGGTGCCTTTAAATCTTTAATATTTAGTGGCATATCCTTTACATGCCATGACATCCTGATGTCTGTGACCCAACAACATGAAAAGACTTGATATCTTATTTTCTGGTACTCTTACAAGCGATACTGTAACGTCTCTGCATTTGAATGGATCTCTATGGGAATTGGGGGGTGGGACTAGATTTAGCTGTAAATTATGCTGGAACAGTATGGAATACAATACATTATTGGTAAAATGGTTGTAAGTCATCAAGGGTCTGAGGTATCAAACAAGCCTCAAACCATCACTCTGCTGCCAGATATGCAGTAGATATGGATAGGTCACTTTAAGGGTTGTTTCTCCTGACAAAATTTCCTATTGAAAATAAGTCAGGAGAAGAAACCCTTCAAGTTATCCATCCATATCTACTGTATTTATGGCAGCAGAGTGATGGTTTGAGGCTTGTTTGATACCTCAGACCCTTGATGACTTACAACCATTAAGTTACAACTACTTACAACTTGGAGCCATTTAGCCAACAATCTGTTTCCATACTGTTCCAGTGTAATTTACAGCTAAATCTAGTCCCACCCCCCAATTCCCATAGAGATCCATTCAAATGCAGAGACGTTATAGTATCACTTGTAAGAGTACCAGAAAATAGGATATCAAGAGTCTATTGATGTTGTTGGGTCACAGACATCAGGAAGCCTTGAGTGAGTACAGAGCTGGGAAAAACCTCATTTAGTTTTAATGCACCTTACGTTTGGAACAACCTTCAAGGCTCGCTAGGGCTCCAACACTTTGTTCCTCTTGATGAGTTCAAACTCTTGATTATGGATATTTTTATAGATGAATGCAATTGTTTTTATATGTTTCTGTGTATTTGTCTTGCTTGTATATTTATGTATATATCAATGTATATGTATATATATATATATATATATATATATATAATTTATTTACTTTATTTACTTATTTTTATTTTTATTGCTTTTATCTCATTTCCTTGCTTCTATTGTATCTGTATTGGTGTTTACACAGGGCTCATCTGAAAATGAGACTTGTCTCAGTGTGATCCCCCTGTATAAATAATAAAGTAAAATAATAATAATAATAATAATAATAATAATAAGTCATGGAATGCAAAGGATATGCAACCAAATATTAATAAACTTCTGACCCACTGGTATTGTGATATAGTGAATAAAAAGTGAAATAATCTGTCTGTAAACAATTGTTGGAAAATTACTTGTGTCATGCACAAAGTAGATGTCCTAACTGACTTGCCAGCACTATAGTTTGCTAACATGAAGTCTGTGGAGTGGTTAAAAATGAGTTTTAATGACTTCAACCTAAGTGTATGTAAAGTTCCAACTTCAACTGTACATGCAAAACAATAACAATGAGGTCAATTAATATTTTTCAGATAAACATATTAGCTTTATATATATAAATAATATTTTTAAAATAATATGAATTATAAATAATACATGAAACTTTCCATTGAGTTTATATGTGGCCATAACATTCATCTATACATCATCACAAGCCTTTACTTGTTCAATTTGAATTCAAGTTTAGTTTATTAATACTATATTTTCTTTCTCAATTATCTTTCATTATTAATTGTATGAATACGCAATATATTCTTGCGGCAATACAATTTAGTTAAACAATTCATAGAAATATACTGACTGAAAAGGTCCTCCTCTTCCTTGCATCTACAGATCATTTACAAAATAAAGAAGACCGAGACTGACATGACACCAAATGAAGTTTGCGACAGAATCTTTGAACTTGTTGACCAAAATAAGGACGGTAGGTTTTCAATTAAAGGTTTCTACAGCATATTTAGATTGTGTAACAGCATTCTCTAATGAAAAACATATTTTTGAAAAACATATTTTCCAAGTGTGCTAATCTGATTTATTTAATCAATCAAAAAACATTTTTTCTATGTATTTTTCTTAAAGAGCCATACAAACAATGTGATATTTCAGCTTATTGTAATGGTGGCGTGATGTGTGAGGTAGGAGGGGCCAAACGCAGCAAGGGGGATTCATTAAGCACTAGGCCACTAGGACAGGAAACCCCGTAATTAAGGGAAGGAGACAAGACAGGGAACACACATACCAAAGCTACTAACTGGCTCACTGTCACACACCAATGAGTAGAAGTGCAAATGCCAGGTTTCTCAGTAAGAAAACCAAACAAGGCTAATGGAACAAAGAACTGCTACCCTATACTTCTACGAGCTAAGTAACTCAGTAAAAGCGTGAACGCCTGATCTCCCAGGAGAGAGAAACATTTTGCAGGCGAATAGAGCAGAGATCTGCGGTCCCATACCTCTACGAGCTAAGTAACTAAAGAGCCAGCAATAATAAACGCCCTGCCTCAGTAATGAGGCGTTAGAATAGGCGAGTAGCATAAATGGTACAAATAAAACACACAGCCAACAAACCCTGCAAAATAATACGAGATAGTATATGAGGAGGCGAAAGGAACAGAGATCTAACGTTCCAAGGCTACTCTCAGACTCGCAGTCACACACAAACATGTCAACAAAAACGCCCAGTCTTCCCTATAGGAAGACATGTACCGAAGGACAAAACAGAACTACAGTTCCGAACAAAATCGCCAAAAGCTCCATGTACGGAGACAGGTACCGAAAGGAACGAACAGGACAGGCTGCACCGGACATTTACCGGCTAAAAGACTAACTCGAGATTAGTAGAAAATAAACGCCCTGCCTCTCCGTAAAGAGGAAAGTAACGAGGCGAAAGGAACAGAGAGCTAACGATTGAATTGATATTTGTTCCCCTTAAATACTAAAACACTACAGTGTGTATCACCCACCAGCTCCGCTCCTTTTATTTTTCATAAGGTCTCAGAGTGCTACATAGTATGGCATGAAAGTATCAGGCTAAAATAGTGGGGGTTTACTATAGTGGATTATTAGTTTATAATTACTCAAAGAAGTCAAATTTGTTCAAAAACTGGAGAATTTTCCCTGACCCCTTGAAAGGTGATCAAGCTGCAAGCTGGAAAATGCAGAGATGCAGGACTGATTAGCTCAGTATTCATGAACACATTGGGGAAAATAGGCCAGCACAGTTACTGATGACAGGGTGGCTGAGGTCATGTGATGGCCAACTCTAGATGACATTTGCGAGAATGCAGCTTATGAAAGCAGCCAGTGAGCAGTGTATTTTTACACAGCAGATGTAACAGTATGGAACACATGGTTGGCTAAATGGCTGTAAGTCATCAAGGGTCTGAGGTATCAAACGAGCCTCAAACCATCTCTCTGCTGCCACATATGCAGATATGGATGGATAACTTTAAGGGTTTCTTCTCCTTACTTATTTTTTCATAGAGTTCAATAGGAAAATGAGTCAGGAGAGATAAGACATCAGTAAGTCATGGTATGCAAAGGATATGCAACCAAATATTAAATATTTTCACTTTGTTTAAGTATATGTTAATTTGTCCACTTACTTTTGGTCTCCTAATATGGGGGGACTGCATATAAAAAGGCTACAATTGCTACATCGTTTAACCAAAATGGATGTAAACACCGTCAAATTAAAGCTGTATGTCTGCATTTTATCCTCATAGTCACTGTTCCATTTCAAGTCCAATGTGCTGGAGTACAGAGCCAAAACAACAATAAATGTGTCACTGTCCAAATACTTTAGGACCGCATTGTATGTTATTTTAGTTGTAAATGTATTTCCCATTACAACCCCCTCTCTTTTTGTTAAAAAAGCAGTTTTGAGTGTTAATGGGGTGAAGTCCATGAGTGCAAACAAATGTCCTTGTAATACATAATCCAAGAGGGTGCAAAAATGCAATTACAGTCCAAAGTCCCATTGAGCCAGTATAAGAGGATTGTAGGAGAGCCCTCCCCCCCTTTACCATTCCTGCTTTTTGCATTTGGTCAGTGTCATGCAAAAACGTTGTATCTCCAAAAAATAGAATTCTCAGGAACAGAAACAAAATGCTTATTTTTTCCATTTACATGGCTTAGTCATGTGGGGCTTTGAAGCAACTTCATTAGTGGAATAAGGAAACATTGACAGTACCTAGTTGGATAGGTACTTTAAAAGTATGTTTTTTTTAATAAAAAAAAGACAAGTTTCAGTGTAATGTACTACCTCCAGTCTTGTTGTTCCTTCTACTTCTGTGATATTTATTCATTTTGTATTGCCATGGTGGACCTGTAAATAGATCTGAATAGCAGTATCTTAAATAAATTACACTTGTGAGGCTTTTCATTCCCAGTAGATGGCACTGTGTCAGTACTAATTGAGAATGTCAACAGATTGTGGATTAGCAATAGTGAATTCATGCCTTGTGACATGGCATCTGCTCTTTCTGTTGGATGGGACTCTTCAATTGTTCTCTATGGCTTTGACAGGGCGGCCATTTTGTGGAGCAAAAAAGTGACCCTTGGATCAAAATAAGGTTCCCAAAAGATTAAAATTCTGATTAAAGATTGTTTAAAGATTGATATACGATCATACAGTGAAAAGAGGTGGCATAAGAATGTGCCCACCATATTTCCAGTTTCCCTCTAATTACATTACAATTACAGAATACTTAATCCTGTGTACATATTTGGGCAATGAATGCAACATGAAATCAGTGTGTTTTACAGTGTTATTTATTTTGGCTTCAGTCTGGGTAGAAATAGACTGTTTAACTCTCATACAATGAAATTATAGCACATGGTAGGCTACTTTATCACATAGGCTGGACATTACATTTAAAAAAATAAATAAAAGAAAGCGATAAATTAACACAATTAAAAAGATTTGAATAAATAAAATCCAGTTAATCTTGACCTGCTGTTGTGATCGATCTACAAAACACAGTCCTGTTCTTTTTTTTCTTTTTTTTATGTCAGTGATAACTTAATTAGTTTATGTGTTACCTTAATAACTTTGACTTTTAAGCTGCTATTTACAAGCTTCTCAGAAAACGTCGTAAAAACATCAATTGGGTATTATTTCTAAACAAACTTTATTGGCAGCAACAGAATGCATAATAAGGCCAGGGGAATTGCAGATTTAAAAAATGTCACTGATCAAAAACGTGTAAAGTCAAAGTCACATGACACATTTCAGTGTATTCACTAACTTTTCTATACATAAGTGTAGCTTCCAGGGGACACGAGGGGCTCCTTTCAATCTGGAGAGAGTGCTGAGTTCATTATCAAAAACTGCCAATGTATAAGAGGACTACAGTTTTCAAATGAAACCAATGCTCTTGCTTATATACATATATATGTTTTTGTTTTAATGGAGAATCAAAGTATTAGGATGCTAGGATAGGATGCCATATCTTTTTTCTTGTTTTTTTTTCAGGTCAGATTTCATTGTCTGAGTTCATGGAAGGTGCCCAGAAAGATGAGTGGCTCATGGACCTGCTCAAACTGGACGTGAATGCCAGTGGTTGGTTCATCAAAAACTGGAAAAAGAAATCATGATCCTCAAAAACACTGCTCTCAGTTCATACGTTTTTTCCACCCCTCATGGGATGACTTCTACTGGGAGGATTGTAAAGGATATTTTGGCAAAAGGCTTGGCAGAAAATCCATGCTGAAAATGGGGGATCTTTCCTGGAGTAGGGAGCTATCTATGTGGCCATATGTGGGAGTCAATTTACAGTAATATTGGCTTATTTGGCTTGGATGAATTTTGGGTAACCAGAATACAAGTTGATGTGAATGATTTGGACAATAAAATATCTTACCAGCAGCACATATTCAATAGCTACTCTTCCTGAGGATTTTCAATCATTTCTGACTGGTCACGTTTTTTATGGTTTTATGAGATGATCCCTGATGCAACTTAATCATGTTGTAATAATTATGTACTTATTATAATGCAAATTTTTTTTTCATTTTTGATACTTCATCGTGTCTTTGTTATTTATAACGAGAATTTCAATATTCTTGTATTTATACATTGTTGTGGAAACACCCATTTTTTATGCAGAAACATTTAAGGTGTGGAAAAAACAAAAAAGAGAAAAAGGATAAAAATATAAATAAAATGAAAGCTTTCTATTTTTTAGCAACAACCAAAACAAACAAAGAAAAAATAACTAATATTAATAAGTAAAATAAAGTAAACAATTTTTTGTAGAATTTATTTTTGTTTTTATGGATAAGGTGGACATTTTAGAATGAATTTTTGATGTGTATTATTTTGTTGTTTATTGTATTTATTTCCAGGGTCTGGCACAACATTTGGGCACAACAAATAACAATCTGTTGAAAATGGACAAAAGGAAATGGTGACTTTGTGCCAAATTGAGCCTTTTTACCAATAAACTTTAAATAACTTATTTTGCTCACTACAGTACTCCATAAATCATTGTAAATTTTCTTGAACAAAGAAGAAAAATGCTAACAGATGCCTTGTACGGAGGTCAGAAAGGAGAGCTTGTTAAGAACTGTAACCCATTTGAAGAACAAGTCAACAAACCACAATTAGTACTGTGACAAACATGTCAGTAGTGAACTGCCAATAGTAAAGAGCAGTTTCATGCTGAGCATTTTTTACATATTCCATTATTCAGATTGTCCATAAATATTAAATAATGAGTTTTTGTTTTGAGCTTTGGTTTTGTATCGTTACTGCTGAAAAGTCGAGTGATAATTGCATTAAGCATAGAGGCGATTCCCGCTATAACATAGCAGTGGAAGTGGGGCAGGATACTGCATCACCCAGGTGGGTGCTACACATTGGTGGTGGTAGAGGTGAGTTTCCCCTTCGTCACTGTAAGCGCTTTGAGTGTCGTGAAAGGCGCTATATAAATGCAAGGTATTATTATTATTATTATTATTATTATTATTATTATTAATAGCACTATTCACACACATACTGTAACTGTGGATTATGTCACAGACTTGCATACTGTTCATGATTTCATTACATTACTGGATATTGTGTGTGTATCTGTATTATTGTATATAAAATTTGATTTGACTGAATTTGCTCAGGTGTTCCCTTGTCATTTCTTTTGTAGATTCTGTTTGTGCATGATATGGCCAAAGGCGCAAAAATAGATGAGAAATCCAAATAGTGGATTACCGTGACTATAATTTTGTACGATGCGATTGTTTCCCTGCATGTATCTGACAGATTGATGTATGATGCATGTCTTACAATACTGAAATTCAATTTAATATGGAATTTAGGACACAGTCTCAATAACTGATCGTGATACCTTCCATAACCTGAAATCACATCACTGCCTGGATTAGTCGTGCAGTGAGTTCCCATTTGGTCCTGTTCATGAAGATATTTTTAAATCGCCTAAACTGTAAACGCCATGTTTATTTCCACAGTCTTAAAAGCAACTGATCCCTTGGGAATTAAGCGGCGTGTGCCTGGTAACCCCTCCCACGCAGTCGTCCTACTCTCCTCTTGGGCTAGGACCAGTTTTAAATTCGGTCACACATAACACGTTTGTGAGTTTCGGTTATGACGCCGATTTCGAGTTTGTTTGCGTTTCTTTCTGCGAGTTTCTGTATGAATATTTCTATTTTTAGTTCTGTCGTGAGCCGTGTCCGCCCGTCAAGGCTACAGAGGATGAAGTTATGAACCGATTTTAGACGGATAATCTGTTTTATTTTTAACATGTAACCATTTAAGGTGTAAGATCACAATTGCGCAATTACAATGTTCTTAACTGAACATTCTAATGCTGATGTAACAATCAAAAGCTGATCTAGAACAGTGACTTAGAATTTTGAAGGGGGAAAAAAAAACACATTCGCTTAAACCTACTCTTAAAAGGGTTAATGACCGTGGGTGTGGGCATAGGCTACAAATAGGTTCTGACATGTTTTTGCTATAGCCTATGTTTGTCCTATACCTGACATGTCTTGATCGTAGGCCTATTTGTTACATCTCTAGCCGCGATGATATTTTGTCTATAGATGGATATCTTGTCTAGGCTATAATGTAGCATATAAACATTTTAATTATTCTAGGCCTAATGATAGGCCTATTATTATTATTATTATTTCAGTTTTACTGTATAGGCTTTGTTTCGATTGGCCCACAGGTTTTCTGTGCAATTAAATTTATTTTACCTAGCCTATGTAGAGAACTTTCTGACGGTAAGCTTTTTCAGTGGCAAGTAGGCTAGCCTATAGGGCATTCAGGTGTTTCTTGATCTAAAGTTTCTGTTGATTTAACAATCGGGAACATCTAAAACGGTTCCACTGCACTATGCGGAATCTGTCCCTTTTATAAAGTCAGTTGTTGGATTAGGAGTGGATGAATGCACTTGAAATTGGATTTGTCTGCACTGGCTAAGAATAACGTTCTCGCCATGAACAATTAGTACTAGGCTACAGAAGCGAAGAGCTACGAGCTAAGGCGATTGTCCGAGTCGTGGTCGCACCGCTTTCTTAAAGAAAGTCGCGAAAACATTCAGTTTTGCTAGAATTTTGTGCTTTACTTCACACCGGACCTATAGCCATAACACAGGGGATCAAAACATCTTTTTCTTGATGCTGTTCAGCAAGAACACCGCCGCCATCCGGTGAAACAATGGGACAGTCGCAAAGCGATGGGGACGAGGAGGTGGAACTGTCGCAGATTCAAGAACTGTACAAGAAATTTGCGAGCGAATGCCCGAGTGGAAATTTGTATTTGCATGAATTCAAGAAAATCTTTGGAGTCACTAGCGAGTCGTCAGCCGAGGAATGTGCATATATGGAAAACTTATTCCGCTCATTTGACACTAATCAGGTAATGTATTAGGCTATACCACTGAGTCAACACTGGGATTGTATGACTATTCAACAGACTATTAAAACTTCTGTTGAACAGTAGCCTAGGCCTAGGTCTATTTAAGATCTAGGCCTGAGCTATATGTCTTGTGTATGCTACATTCTGGACATTTTTGTATGAGTATATTTAATGGTAGCCTACTGTAGCTACTACAACTGTTTGCATATAATTTCAACAGCGCGTAGCCCGTGTGCCTGTTAACGAACCAAGTAAGGTTTCGACCAAACTTAACGATGATAATTGCCAAGTCAACATATTTTTTCTAGGATAATACTATAGACTTCATTGAGTATGTGGCAGCAGTACACCTGGTTCTACGGGGGAAACTTGAAGATAAGCTGAAGTGGACTTTCAAGGTCTACGACAGAGATGGGAATGGACGCCTTGACAAACGCGAAGTGAGACATATTATCAGGGTAATATGCCGTTTACGTAAAGCTTCCATTGTAGTAGTAGCCTACTCATCCCATAGTACTCATTTTCAACGCATTGACAGGGGTATAACATGAATGAAATACACGTATATGTCTACCTTTGGTAATTGTTACATTGTGTCAAATTTGTATTTCGGGTTCAGTGTGACTGTTTACCCACCTGCCTACTAAATTCGTACATTATATTTATACATTGATTTACCATTTATATTTTCAACACATAGGAAAATACAAAAAATACAATTCTACCTTTCTCTTGTGTTAAGAATGATTGCTCCTTTCCAAAGCCTACGCAGGCTTTCCAGGCAAAAGCCAATTTACTTAAGGGGTCAAAAGTTTCTTGGATTGAACAGCTCATGCCCCAGGGAAAACAAAATGAGCAGGGTACAGATTTCAGGTGGCCCACATTTACCACATTTCAGGATGAAATACTTAAAAATGACCATTCTTGTTATGGAAATAGCCTTATATCCGATAGAACCATTTGAAAAGAAATGGGTTGTATGATATTGTACATCAACCAGCTTCAGAGGCTGGGCATGAGCTACAGTAGCCTTAGGAATGTGAGTTTAGTTCCATATTGTTAACCCAGTGACATATTCACAACAATGGTCCTCTATCAGTAGATGTTACAGAATAAACTGTCATTTATTTTGGTGTCTTATCTGCTTTCCAGATTATTTGCAAGGTTAAGAAGCTCAATGGAGAGGTTGAAAGTGAATCTCTCTCACCTGACCAAATATGCAACAGAATCTTTGATCACCTCGATGTAAATAAAGATGGTAGGTTATTTTGATGGAGAATCTTTTTTGATGAAAGCAATACTTCCCTGCAAAAAATTACATTTCCAACACAATATTAACAGTAATTATTAATTAGTATTGTATTGCTACTTCCACAATCCTTTAATTGGTTACCTAAAACAAAGACACAAAAGTGTAGCCACATTGATAAAATACCAAATAATGCTAGCTTCCTCTTGTGATACAATATTGCTCATCATTTTCAGGATATGTATATAGTGCACATTAGTTTCACAGAGCAGGAGGTGCCATAGGCTATCATGAGAATGCATTCTAAAGAATTCTAAAGAAAATTGGAACTGGTTTACCACAGTATGACAATTGTTTGTACAGTCAGTATGTATGGATGTATCAGAAATATTAATAATTCATACTTTGGAATTGCCATTAAAAGCTAGTCTTGTGTGTGCAACATGGCTATGGGACAGTGTCGGACGGAATCCTTCTATTCACATGGACAGTACAAAATGACAAACATTACCATGTCCTGAATGATTTAACAGCTGAACCAATAAGATTACTTTTAATTGTTTGAGCTTGGAGCATGTATTGCTGTCCACCAGGGGGCAGCATTGGCCCTAATCACAGGTATGGCTGCAGCTGCAACTTAAAGGGTAAGTTCGCTATTTTGGACCTTGGACCCTATTTGCGGTCCGTCTTCCATGAACCTGACCCATGAAGCCCATTTTTTTCGCTGATCGGTCCAGTATTGAGTTCGCTACAGATTTCCTGTAGGCTCTCACTGGGCTACAATAGAAGTCAACGGGGCAATTAGAAATGTTACGGAAAAACAACGATAAATGTGCTTTTATAGCTCAGTGTGTATTCTTACGGTCTCAGTATGCTCTCCTGTGAAATGTAGGCTATCGCAAATGCAAACCGAACGTTGAAACGACAGTTCCATTTGAAACAGAACTATTTCTCCGACCGCACTACCTCGCACTGACTACGGATAACATTACCTGCGCAACTTCAGCCTCTCTCTCTTCTCTTGCTCTCTTATCATCCATCTCTTGTAGTTCCGTGTCCGTGTATTCTGGCTCAAATCTGTAGCCAGTAACGTCAAAGTCAAAATCGAATTCTTCGTCTTCGTAATCATTATAGTCATCCATCATCCAAGTTTTTTTGTGGAAATTGTAGCCTATGTTGCTGCAGGTAAACAAACACAGACTGCTCAACTAGATAGTTTCGTAAACGGCCAGCACACCTTCCCGCTCCCCTACCCCCGACACATAGTACTCCGCGGGAGCAGCGAAAACAAGCAACAGAGAAATGCTTACTTCCAAGCCATGCCAAGCACGTAAAAATGTTCGGATTGAGATACATTTCACAGGAGAGCATACTGAGACCGGTAACAATACACCCTGAGCTTCCCGTCTCATTTATTGTACATGAAAGCACATTTATCGAACATTTCTAATTGCCCCGTTGACTTCTATTGTAGCCCAGTGAGAGCCTACAGGAAATCTGTAGCGAACTCAATACTGGACCGATCAGCGAAAAAAATGGACTTCATGGGTCAGGTTCATGGAAGACGGACCGCAAATAGGGTCCAAGGTCCAAAATAGCGAACTTACCCTTTAATGTAAATAATCACTACAGCTGTTATGTCATATAAATAAATAGCTGCAGTTGTCCTTGAACTGATTTACGATGGCATTCTTTTATAATTTCATAATATTAATACATTTAAGTGGACCATTGGTTGATTAGCATTAGTAATGTACTCGTGTTTGCATCCACGCTCTGATGAAATGTTATGATGCTTCTGTTAACCTTCAGCCTGCTGACTGGCTTATCTTGTGAAGGCACTGTTCTAGTGAACTATGGATGGGCCCCCATATCAAATACGAACCGTACCAGTGCCAACTGTGGCCAGCAGCCGTACAAGGCAATGCATAATCGACTCTAGCATCACCCTGGGCTGGAGGGATGCAGTCAGTCTAGCGTCACCCTGGGCTGGAGGGATGCAGTCAGTCTAGCATCACCCTTGGCTGGAGGGATGCGGTCAGTGGGGATAGATCCAGTCAGCAAGAGAGGGCATGCCCACAAAAATGTCATAAACTCAACCCCGAGATTTAGCCGTTTCCATAGGAAATCAATTAAGTGGTCAGTTAATATAAAAGCATAGCAATGTTTACATGCCAAGAAGCTGCTGTGTGGTTCACTGCATGGCTAACAGATTAAAAAACCCAGTTTTGCATTTTTATTTATTGCCAAATGGGAAGAGAGAGTCATACAGCAGGAATTGATGGTGGCAATGCAAGCTATCCGGTGAGAGGGCAAGAATAGCCACATGTGGAATCCTTAGGCCTATATAACAATAAAGTAAAATTTTGCCTTATGATGCTCTTCAGGGAATATAGCGAGAGCAAAATGCAGCTTTTTAATGTAGACAGTAGTGTTTGCATGTAAGCAAGACATTATTATTCTCACAGAAAGCCCAAAGCTTGTTTTTTACTTAACTTTTGTGTAAGTCAAAGTCACATGGTATGAGTCCTAGCTAGTTGCTAAGTCTGTGGCTAGCAACAGATAATGGCACACTAGCCCACAAAATTACATTGTTAACATTGCTTCTGCAATTAATGTTCAAAGTGAAACCATTCGATCATGGTCAGCTAGCTAGTCTACTTTTCATGGTCATAATGTATTCTGTACTGGGAGATTCAATAACGTTGAAGACTATGTCAGTGAATGGCCGCCCACTCAGTTAGATAATTTGTCCAATCTGTAACGTTATAAGGACAGCATTTGAGTCCTATCTGGTTGATTTTGGCAAAATACCTTTGCTGGTCTTTAGGAAATAACGTTTGAATATAATTTGCAGACGTTATTTATTAAAATACTAAAAAATAACAATTATCTATGGTGGGTTCCTATTCACAACAATGGCAGACGTGGGCTTGTTTTCCCACTTGCAAGGTTCCTCCTAGTTGCCTGTGACGCATTACCGACTGGCTTTATAACCTTGTCTAATTAACCACCCGCAATCCCTGCTGGTCAATCGGGCACACATACTGCTTGCTCAAGCTATACATGAAGTGTTCTTCCTTTGACTCTGTCTTTCGCTCAACGTGTGAACTGCAGAATAAAAATAAGTGGTGGATGACATCACATGCTTTGGAGTAGAGTATACACTTGTCTTCGCGGTCACAAATTGAAGATGCAGATACGCTAAGACAAGCATGGTCTGGGAATACAATTGGCCATTCAAAATTGGTAGAAAAAAGGGGAAGATCCATACAAAAAATGGGAACTCTGTAAAAACGTCTTTTTTTGTGCTGATAACCAAAACACACCTTGCAGTGTCTCAATATTGGTACAGAGATTGCACATGTTTAGGTAAATGGATATTGTGATTAAACTGACATATCTACTGTCTTTTTTTAGGTCAGATTTCACTTGAGGAGTTTGTGGAAGGAGCGCAGAAGGATGTGTGGATTTTAGATCACCTTAAACTGGATTTGAAACCGTGCGAGTGGTTTATTGAAATGCAAAAAAAGAGCTGTAAACAAAAACGCGCCTGAAGAAAACTGTGGTGGAAAGCAACGCAAAGCAATAGACAACCTCAACAACAGAAAATAAGCTTTTAGCTCTTCAGATTTCGCTGCGTGAAGAGAATATAATTTCAAGACTGGACAGAAGGCAATATTGTCGACATGCAAAAACAAAAAAAAAGGAAAACAAATTTTGACCAGGAAGCAGAGGAAAAAGTCATAGATAAAAACTATGTAAATGTTTTTACACAAAGCCTGGCCATGAAGAGAAGAAGAGAGGTCATCCCCACAGTGTTAATCTGATTCTTGGACCTGAACAATCCTGTGTATGTTTAGAAAAGTCCAGGAAGCCCTGCTCCTTACCCAGCTAACACAAAACATTACTGGAACACTGGGGGAAGATTCTTCTTTGATTCCAATTTGGTTGTGATGCACCATTATGATTAAAATGTTCCCCAAACGGCCTTAGAACTTATTATTGTCCTAACACAAAGTTCTGTCATAGTCACAGAAAAATGCTGCGGGCATGTCACATAGAAACTTACTGGCAAAATCCCCTGATGGTAATCATTTAGTCATGGAGGGTACATGTCATTTTAATAATGTTCCAAGTTAAAATATTGAAATGGAAGATTTTGGCTTAACATTTGATGATTGAGCATCAATTCAAATAATTTTCTATCTTGAATCACAAAACTGAAAACTTACGTGCCCTACCCTATGGGCATTGCTGCAAAGGAAATTGCCACAAGTTACATTAATGTGAGCCATCCTAGAAAGGAGCATGTGTTACGATAATGTGTATGGAAATAGGGCTCATCCTCCATGAGGGCACACGATCGGGTACTATTTATAACCATATTATAATTAAGATTATAATGTCTTATAAAAGCCTGTCTGTCTTTCTTTATCTAACACAAAGTGAATCATTGTAAGTGCTGAAAACATGCTTTTATCCACCTGTGTTTAGGGTCACACTTTTTCCAAATTCTTTCTTCAGTGTGTAGTTCTGTCCTATAACATTAAGAGCTCAGTAGAGACTGTGTGAATCCACTTCTCAAGCAATCAACACATTGCAGTACCTAAATCATCTCAATGTCATGGTTTTGCAGCCTGCTTTTACTTTTATGCGGGTGTTGCCACTCGGTTGCCGCGAGAGGGCACTCTTGTATTTTCCGCCTTCCGAGACCAATTAAGTGTTATTGGTTTCAGGTTTAGGAAAAAAATCTTTATTTCCCAAGTTACCTCTTATGAGGGCCCCTTGGGAAAGAAAAGTTTGTACTGGCCATTCAGTGTACTGTAGCCTTTAAGTAGGAAGAGCACTGGCCATTCAGTGTACTGTAGCCTTTAAGTAGGAAGAGCACTGGCCATTCAGTGTACTGTAGCCTTTAAGTAGGAAGAATTTGGTCCCTCTTGTGTTGTAGTTTTACCAGCGTTTGTTTAATCCTCCTGGGAATATGGTGTTGAGGTTTCTAATCCAATGTCTTTCTGTCCTACGTCTGTCCTCTGTGTCCAGTTAATGTTCGAATGCAGGCCCAATATTTCTACTGGTTCAAGTCCATGGTGTAGGAAATGAGCCACTATGTGTGTGTCTGTTTTTCTATGATTTTTTTATGTTATATATGTGTTGTGCCAATCTGGTCTTAACCGTATTTAACCTGTCTCTCCTACATATTTTATGTCACAGTGTTTGCATGTTGTGTTTGTAGTGTTGTTTTTCACTGTAGTGGCCTGTTTGTAAAATATTGGGCCTTGTGTGGGTAAAATGTTGATTTCCGGTAGTTTACTACTTTAGTTTTTTTTTTGTAGGCCTAAATGATTTTGTATTCTTGGAGCAGGTCTGGGTTTTGCAGAATCCTGGCCAGGTTCCGTTTAATTTTTCTGTTCGCTATTTGGCTGAATGTCGAGTAGGTGGTGATAACTAACCTTCCTCACTAATCGCTCCTCCGAGGAGCATTTAGCGGTTTGGAATGTCCTTAAAGATGGCAAATCTCGGTCAAGCAAGGACCAAGGAGAAGAGGACGGATAAAATAAGCGATTGGAATGAACCCCCGGTCATGTTCCGGACCAACTCATGGCCCTTTGGCTACAAATATGGCAAACCTTAAAGTAAAAAAGGAACTTGTAAACTAATTTTAATAGTTAATTGAAACACCCCCAAACTTTTGTTGGTTTGCATCCTTATTGCTAGCCATCAAAACTGTATGGTATGGACTGAAAAATGTAAACTATTATAAAATAAATCTTTATACACTGCCCGGTCAAAAAAAAAAAAATTGCACACTCTAATATTTCGTTGGACCGCCTTTAGCTTTGATTACGGCGTGCATTTGTTGTGGCATTGTTTCGACAACCTTATGCAATGTCACAACATTTATTTCCATCCAGAGTAGCATAAGTTTTTGGCTGAGATCTTGTATTGATGACGGGAGAGTCGAACCACTCCATAAAGTGTTCTCCAGCACATCCCAAAGACTTTCAATGGGGTTAAGGTCAGGAATCTGGTGGCTAATTCATGTGTGAAAATGATTCCTCATGCTCCCTGAACCACTCTTTCACAATTTGAGCCTGATGATTCTTGGCATTGTCATCCTGGCATATGCCCATTGATGGGATAACCTGGTCATTCAGTACATTCAGGTACTTCACTGACTTCATTTTATTGCTGCATAATGTTGCTGAGCTTAGACCTGACCAACTGAAGCAACCCCAGATCATAACACTGCCTCCAGAGGCTTGTACAGTGGGCACTATGCATGACGGGTGCAATGGAGACTTTTTTTGGCCGGGCAGTGTATATACGTTTCATTATTGTCTATATAAAATTCTGTGGAAATGTAATGTATTTTAAGAACACATAGTGACACTTAATGTTTGTCGTCATTTAAGTACAAACTAGATAGTCTCTAGCACTGCACCAAGCCTGGACTTGAAAAAACCTAGGGTCTCTGCATCTACTACATCACCTGGCAACTTATTGTACACATTATAGATAACTGTAATTAAATACTATACCTGATATTTGTGTGGAATTTAGCTTTTGCTCATTTCTACCCAGGCCGCCTTGTTTTACTGACAGAATTCAACCTGGAAAACCGATTGTGTTGTTAATCCCTTTTTATGAATTTTAAAACCTCAGTCAAATCCCCCTTAATTTCCTTTTACTAAACTTGAAGAGATAAACTATCTTAAGTGTTTCCGTATACCTATAACTTTCATACTAGGAACCAAATTAGTTGCCTTTTAAAGTACTTACAGAGCTTCTATATATTTCTGGAAGTGTGGTGCCCAGAACACACACAATAATCTTAAGTGTGATTTTAAAACGGCATTGTATAACATAAATATAGCTTCCTTTGATTTACACTGTTACATTTTGCAATATATCCCAGCATCCTGTCAGCCTTTTTCACTGCTACAGCACAGTGCCTAGACCTGGGGTGCAATATTCTTCACCCCTCTCCTCCTTTCCTCCACTCCCCCACTACCACTCGTCTCCTACCAGGACGTATGCTAAACTGCCTGTACGTTTAAAGCACAAGTAGTTGCATGTGCAGTATACAATGTACCTGAAATTGCGGTTTGCGTCAAGACATTAATTAATATGTAACAATTAATATGTAATCAGCAACATTAGTAGGACACAAAGCTCAGTTTCCGGGGCACGGCGGAGAGGAGGTTGTAGTGGAGGAAAGGAGGATGCCTTTTTTGAGTATTGGGACGCACCCCAGGGGGTATACTACAAAGCAGGATTACTGGATAGCTAGCTGGATAACTGCACTGAGTAAATCCTGGAACCATCCCAAATCTGGAACACGGACTGACGTAAAAAGAGCCGTTCCCGGTTTTACTCAGTGCAGTTTCCAACTAAGTAATTCTGCTTCATACCCCCAGGAGTGGGCAGGTTTTTGTTTCCACCAATTACCCTGGCTAAATGAATTAATTGGCTGTAAGCACCAACACTGGTTCACTCGTAGATTAGATCACAGGACATAGGGACACAAGCACAGTCTTCGGCTGTTATTCATGCGCTTATCAAGAATTGTAACAAATGTCAGATGCTGTAAATTTTTGGGCTAATGAAATAACTAAGACCAGGGGCCACATGTATAAAACTCTGAGTAAAATAATGAAATTCAGAAATCTGCTTAAAAAACGTTTTGCATTTTCTACCTCTGCCTTTCCGTCACGGTGTCGCCATATCACACGGACTCCAAACATTGTGTACGTATGGTGTCCATCGTGTGCAGAGGTACGCAGATTCTCACAGCACGTGTTATATTATACATCTGAATTTCTGCATGGAAACTCGCTTACACAGCTTTCTGAGGACATTTTTTTGCTCAGCACTGTTTATGCATGTGGTCCCAGAAGTTGGCATAAAAACAAGAAAGAGATACAGCCCTCGTTGTCCACCTCAGGCCTAGACAGTTATAGGCTTTTATCAAGTACTACTCCATTCTTTTAATAAATACTGCACATTCTGAGCAGTGCAGTAGGAGAATTGTCCAACATAATTATATGTTATTTCTGAGTGTTTATCATTATAGTCTATTGGCCCAGGTTTTGTTTCTTCTTTATGTCCTATAAAACATATTCTCTGCTGATCTGGTGTCATTACTCAACATCTTTCAATGCATGGCTCCCCTCCCATGTGTATGTGGTTGTGAATGGACAATCAAGTACGAGTTTGTGAAGAGCAATTATGATAATGCTTGTATCTGGAAATTAGAAGCAATGTTATGGCTTTGATGGAGAGCCTTAAAGAACAGTCTGATTGCTCGTTCAGCAATTACATTCCAGTTGACATAGGAGTAAACCTATTCACAAATATTTCAAATAAAAATAATAATGAATACAAATATAGCCTACTGTAATGAATATACTTTAATATTTATATACAAATGTATTTCAGCTGTCATTTTAATGCCTACTAGTCACATGCATATCCTGAACCAAACTGTTGACTGGGGGTGTGGGTATATTGTGTCATAGAGGGTGTAATCATGTCCACTTTGTTACTAATAAAGATCATAAATTACTCTTTTACAAATGTTTTATTTGATTACATGGGCAACAAGACGTTTCTCTCACCAATGTTTTCTTGGCAAGAAGCCATCAGCCTTGACAGGAAACTACAAAGGACTATGTAGGCATGCTGGGCGATGCCCGACTTACAATTTAATAAGAGAAAAATAGCAGACTAATAATGCTAACCCAGTTACCCAGTTCCAAATTATTTTTTGACTGCAGAATTAACTTCAAAAAGTGATGGGAAACCGTTGTCAGCATGAAATGTTTGCAAGTTCAGAACTTAATGGAAGGGAAGTGGAGGGAAAGTTGTACTGTCCAGCCACTAGAGGGACTAGAGAGAAGAACCCTGACCACGCCTGCACGTTGTTAGAAATTTGACATTTGACCAGACAAATTTGAAATACTTCCTCGTCCAAAAAAGGAATCCCAAAAGGAATGATCACGGTGCTGTGGAAATAATAGCAAGCCCAGTCTTAATTAATACAAAACTCTGCGGTTAATATGAGACTGTTCTGTGGTAGCCTAGAGGACGACAGAAAATATACAGTGCCCTCCACTATTATTGGCACCCCTGGTATAGATGAGTAAAAAGTGTTATAAAAAATTCACCGTTTGGTGAAAAATGAGAAAAACCCAACCTTTAATTGAAGTAAATTCAATTCACCCTCATCAAGAAATAATTATTTTTAACAAAACCACATTTGCCACAATTATTGGCACCCCTGCATTTATATATAGAATAAAGTAATCATTTTTAATATGTGGTCGCATATCCTTTGCATGCCATGACTTCCTGATGTCTGTGACCCAACAACATCAAAAGACTCTTGATATCTTATTTTCTGGTACTCTTACAAGCGATACTATAACCTCTCTGCATTTGAATGGATCTCTATGGGAATTGGAGCGTGGGACTAGATTTAGCTGTACATTATGCTGGAACAGTATGGAATACATGGTTGGTAAAATGGCTGTAAGTCATCAAGGGTCTGTGGTATCAAACAAGCCTCAAAACATCACTCTGCTGCCAGATATGGAGTAGATATGGATTCTATAAGTGCAGAGGTGCCAATAATTGTGGCACACATGGTTTTGTTAAAAATAATTATTTCTTGATGAGGGATTTTTTTTTCTCATTATAAATTTATTTCAATTAAAGGTTGGATTTTTCTAATTTTTCAGTGTGAGATTATGCTAATTCACCAAACAGTGAATTTTTTATAAAAGGGATTATTTGAAAATGCTACAGTAATATTTCACGCAACTCGGGTCATTGGTAGAGGAGGACCACTTCTCTCATACGCAAGTGTCAAATGTTTGACACCTTCTAAATCTTGCAAGAAATTCCCATTCAGATTTTCACTTTCTTCAATAGATTTACATAAAATTACATAGAAAGTTTGGAGTGGGATTATTTGAAATCACTACAGTGATATTTCACCCAACTCGGGTCATAAATAGAGGAGGACATCTTCTCTCATACCCAAGTGTCAAAACTTTGAGACCTTTTAAAATTGTCAAGGAATTCATATTCAAAATTTCACCTTTTTCAGTAAATACACATTGGATTACATAGAAAGTTTGGAGTGGGATTATTTGAAAATGCTACAGTAATATTTCACCCAATTTGGTTGTGTGGTAGAGGAGGACCCTTTCCCTCATACCCAAGTGTCACGTTTGAGAGCTTCTAATATTGGCAAGAAATTCCTATCCAAAATTTCACTTTTTTCAATAGATTTGTAAGGTGGTCAAGAACTGAAGACCAAACGCGACAGGAGGGTTCTAAAAGCAAGCCCCCGAGGAGGTCACCACAAGAGCGGATATACTCCGCGAGGAAAGGGGGGAAATACCTCGGAAATGAAAATAGACACAAGTCTAGAAAGAGGTATAGAAGAAACTAAACAAATGAAATCAACCCAATAATTATAGGGTGAAAAAACTCTTAGACTAGAGTGTAAAATGAAAATAATGTTTCTCTTTCTCGACACAGGAGTTTTTCCGGGTGAAAAAACTAGTAAAAATAACAAAAGACTAATAGGAAACGAGATCCTCCAGTTAGAATGTGTAGAATGCAGAACTGAAGAGGAAATCAAAACAAAGAAACAACGGGAGGTAACAAAAATAGGACTGAGAAAAGAGTAACTCAGGGAGCAGACAAGATCCGAAGATCTAACCCAAACTCTAATCCCCTAAACCGGACTTCCTGCTTTGCTTATTTGAAACAACAAGCAATGCAGTGACCGAAATCCAATACCTTACCAGCTTATGTGAAATCGCAAGACAACAACAAGCACCGGAAAGCGGAAGTGCGCGGTTTAAATACCTGCAGGTAATGAGAGCAGGTGCAAATGCTAAGTACCTGGAAAGAATTAAACTCCGGAAAGGAAGACAGACAATCCAATAGATTAGCCTGTCGTCACTAAAAGAATGAACGTCCACAGAAAAAAAGGAAAAGCGGGCGCAGCCCATGACAAGATTGACATTAGATTACGTATTAGGTTAGGAGTGGGTACAGTAATATTTCACCCAACTGGAGGCAGTGGTAAAGGAGGACCTCTTCTCTCACACCCAAGTGCCAAAAGTTTGAGACCTTCTAAAATTAGCATTGTACATTGTATTACATAGAAAGTGTGGAGTGGCATTATTTGAAAACGCTACAGTAATATTTCACCCAACTCGGTTGATAGGTAGAGGGAGGACCTCTTCTATACCCAAGTGTCACAAGTTTGAGAACTTTTAAAATTGTCAAGGAATTCATATTCAAAATTTCACCTTTTTCAGTAGATACACATTGAATTACATAGAAAGTTTGGAGTGGGACATTTTTTGAAAATTCTACAGTAATATTTCACCCAACTCGGGTTACTGGTAGAGGAGGATCTCTTCTCTCATACTCATGTATCAACAGTTTGAGACCTTCTAAAATTGGCAAGTAATTCCACTTCAAAATGTAACTATTTTCAGTACATTTACATTAGATTACATAGAAAGTTTGGAGTGGGATTATTTGAAAACACAACAGTAATATTTCACCCAACTCGGGTCAGAGGTAGAGGAGGACCTCTTCTCTCATACCCATGTGTCAAATGTTTGAGACCTTCTAAATCTTGCAAGAAATTCCTATTCAGATTTTCACTTTTTCATTAGATTTACATATGTCATGGGATTTCTGCCCCTTTTCTATTCTGCGGTCATTCCCTCTCGGAGACGCGTGAGGGCGCTCTTGCCTCACTTTTTTACCTTCCGCTCCAGGTTTTTACTCTCTCACGGCGCTGATTCCTCGCAGCTGTCCTGGGTTACCTGTCGGCTTTATAAATCCTGTGTTTCTGTTTTCCGGCGCTTCAGTGTTGTCTTCACAACTACATGTTGCAGGTACAGTATAGGCAGGCATTTAAAGGTGACCACTTTGCCCCATCGCCTTGCTTTGGAGTAACGTGAGACTGGCCTTTTTATGCTTTAGAGTTCCTTTAGGATTTAGTTTATCTTTAGCATTCTCTGTCTTCCGTTTTCTGTTCTCCTTTACTGGTCTCCCTGAGACAGTTTTTGCTTTACCGTTTCTTTTCCACCTCTCGTTTTGCTACTCTCCCATATAGAGAGAGAGAGGTCTTCCTGTGTTTTTTGTTTTGTCTACACTTTTCTACGAGTCTAAATCACCCAGTCTTTTCTCGGGTTGCTTTCCTTTCTATCCTTTTATCTCTCTGTTACTGCCCTCCGGTATGGAGAGTGAGAAATTATTTATTTTTTCTCTTATCTATACTCAAGCTATGAGTTTCGCCCATTATTACCTGGGTTGCTATAATTTCTCCTCCTTCTATTTTTTGTTATCTACGTTTGTTGCTCTCCCTGTGCTAGTGGTTAATTCCTTTGCAGGAATAACTTTCAGACTCCCTGTTTGTCGCGTTTGGTCCTCCAAACCCGGCTCCCCCATTATAGAACACCGAAGCTTGTATGGAAGGACCAGCGACACCCCAGGGAGTTGGTGAAGCACTGGCCAGCCAGGGCGCTGCACTGGCCACCCACGAGGAGGGCATTTGTGCCCTCCAAGTTAGTCAGCAGGCCATACATATGCAGCAAGGCCAGCTCATGGATCAGCTGCGTTATCAGGGAGAATGTCTCCGCGAGCTGGCGGAGAGTCTCCGCGCCCTGACATTTGCAGTCACTCCACCCCCAGTCGCACAAGCACCTGTCAACCCCGTTCCCTTACCAATCAACCATGAAGCTAACCCGTCTCCGCCAGGGCACCAACACTGTGGCGGCATTTTCCGTCGCATTTCGAGCACTGGCTGGGGAGACAGGGTGGCCCGACGGACCGCTTAAGTCCATATTTCTTAATGCGTTGTCCGACCCTATTGAGGACGCCCTGGCCGTGCTCGAGCCACCCGCCACGTTCGGTGCCCTGGTCACCATGGCTATTCGAGTCGACAACCGTATCAGGGAGCGTGAGCAGGAGCGCAGAGCCCGTCCCGTCCTTCAACTGGTTTTTGTGTTGATTCACAGAACACTGTTGAATAAATAAATTCCCCACTTTTTTTTTGATGCAGTTACAACCAACCAACCAGGTGTCAGAATAAAAAACGGATAATGTGATCACCAGTCGCAGACATCATCTTATTTTTAAAAGTAAAACTGTAGGACACGGATCTGGGATCAGTTTTTGATTACACTTAGAGAATTAATTTGATATAAAACTGACCTAAGACCAGGACTAGCTTCACGCATAGACTGTATAAAAATATGAACAAAGCCACTGTGATGTCACCCATTGCCTTTCCATGGCCTCGTAAAAACTGAATTGAAGCTCGGAAGTCTTTTTCGCCGGCCGTTTGTACAAACTGCGCCTGCTCCATGGAGCCGAAGTGACCTTGGCTTGGAGCAGGGTCAACCGGATATGGCCCGGGCACAGTATGATTGACAGTTTGGGGTGGAGAAGCCACAGAACTATATAAAGCCCATGACCTGACCAAACCCACCATTTTGCAAAACAAACTTGCGGTAAACTTCCTTAAGTTGCTAATGTTTTATAATATAACATTTAATTTTCATCCTCGATTTTACTGTGTCATTTATTCGCATTGAATGTGTGGTATTCGTCACATAATTAACGTTCATTCAGTTATCTTCAATTTATATTCAGCTAACATGTAATTGTAATGGTTAAGGTACTGGCCTTGTAACCGAAAGGTTGCAGGTTCGATTCCCAGGTAGGACACTGCCGTTGTACCCTTGAGCAAGGTACTTAACCTGAATTGCTTCAGTATATATCCAGCTGTATAAATGGGTAATATGTAAAAAATGCTAAAATAAAGTTGTGTAAATCGCTCTGGACAAGAGCGTCTGCTAAATGCCTGTAATGTAATGTAATGTAACATCAGCTAATTTGATTAGCTAGATAGCATACCAGCTGAGCTCGGTAGCCAAGCTAGACGCAATGCATCACCACCATTGCTAACCGCTAATTAACTCGACTGTGGCAGAGCAGTCTGTCACGGTTTGCCGCAGCATGAAACCCTGTTCTGAAAACTCTTCCAGATAAAGTGGGGATTAAGGTTAGTGGGTTCACACGCTAGCTAAAAGCACAGTAGCTACATCATAGCTGGCATTAACTTTCATCTGCATCCTGTAACCTAATCACAAACATTTACAAACGCAGACTCCGTATTCTTTTCCAATAAATTATTGGTTTTATTTTAAACATCCCCGTATTGAGTCAGTACAAACATACCGCTAACACTTTGGCTCTATTCCCAAAATACATTTGCGTAATTTTTGGGACCTAAAAAAATTATCCAGGTGTAGAAATATTCGGTTAGATTTCTAGCTAGAGCAGCTGGCTAACGTTAGTAACGTTAGCTAGGCAATCACGGTAGCTAGCGAACTTATATGGCCAGTCAGCAAGGATTACTTGACAGCAAGGATAACTGTTAAATTAAAATGGCTTGCCATAAGCTATCGTTAGCTTGCTAGCTAAATGTTAAAACGACTTGCCGTGAGATATCGTTAGCTTGCTAGCTAGCTAACCCAGCATTGCTAAGCAATGGTAACGTTCATGACAGGGGAGTACAGGGGGAGTACATAACAGGGGGCTATTGCTTACGGGAGGCGTTGGAATAGCTAAATTAATATCTAAATTGATAAGGTTATACAGGTATGGAGCAATTGATTTGAGATACTTAACCCATAGTTTGGCTGCTTGCTCCGAGACACTGGGCCTGTAGTGTAGCTGCAACATCCCCTTCTGTCTCATCTTACGAAACAGTATTTTTTTTCGTAGTAGACACATCATAGCTCGCTCCAACCAAAATGAATATGTGATGACAAACATGTTGAAGATGAGCGGGTAAGGCATTCCATTTATTTTGCTACGAACTGCGTCCACAAAACAACAGCCTGTTCACGGTAGGCTACTAAGGAATGTTCTCCATCGACTTCCACTCAAAAATACAGCGTGTCTCCCTGTCCCAAGCATAGACTGTATAAAAATAGGTCCCGCCCCTCCAAGTGAGGGCAGTGAGAACCATATAGAACCTATCTATGCCAGTGATCCCAGGACTCAACCTGTCCCTCTGATTGGTCAAACAAATGTTAATACCCTGTCCAAACGACACAATATTTTAAAAAAAAATCAGCACATGCACAGGCATTAGATGAAGGAAAGGCACCTATTGCAATTACATTTTTTTGTGTAAAAAATGTATTGACTGAGTATTTTGACCACATTGCTGCCATTGACTTACATGGGGAAAGACCTATACTGGAGCCAACCGCAGTGGCGCTAGTGAGCAACGGCACAATGGCCGCTCCCAGCCCAACCAGGAAGTGAGCTTCAAAACGAAAGCCCAGTCTTGGCCCCTTGGCTTCACCCCACTCCTTTTGACACTTTGGTCGCTACATATTTGTTGTAGCATTGCCATAAGCGCTTGATCTTTTTTTAACAACTTGACGTGCACATAAAAATAAGCCGGCTCATTCATTCTGACAGAAAATTCTGATTTTATTCAACGAAATAGCACCCCCCCCCCCAACTCATTCACGCATTCACTCACACACCAGCAGAACCAGCATGTGACGTCACTGCGCGTGCGTGCCTCGTCAGCATTGGCTTATTCAGTTGTTTGTTCACCTGACGAAGATGGCCGAAGCAGGATAATTGTGCAGCTGACACCAGTCTCTTTATAAACATGTAAAGTCATAACTGAACAAATATGCGTTCTCCTTGTAATACTCGAAACGTGTTGTAATACCATCTTTATGACGCCATTAGCCAGGTAACGTAAATTGTAATTCGTTGTCATCATATCTCACCTGATTTCCCATGGTAGCTGGCGAGCTAGCTAAACATTGCAAGTATAGCTAGCTAACGTTACTAGCCTGTCATCGCTAGCTACATAGCTAACAATGTAGCTAAACACGGTACACTGCTGTTAACAACGCTGTGGCCTTGATGCATGGTTTAATGTTTCGTTATAGATAGCTAATGTTTCTGCTCTAGCATGCATTCTCAGTTGGATCACAATGTCACTGAAAGCAGCTTGGTACACTGCTAGCAACCGCCGGCTGCAGTAGCTCCTGTTGGCTAGGTACGCAGCTCCGTGTGAAGCAAAGCAGCCACTAGCTAACTAGCTACTTGGCAAATGTACAGAACACGATTAGCTAACGTTAGCAGGCGTATATGCTGCAGTATTAGTTAGCTGACAGCGCTACCTAATATAACGTTACTCAAGTTCTGTGGGATTTGTTCATTTGTTCGTCATGCTAGCTTGTTGAGAACTTGTTTATAAAATAAAAAAAACACATTCACTCAAGTATATAACTAACGATGGTGGTAAACTGCTAGTTCGCCAGTTTGTCTGTGGCTGGTAAGATTGTCTATTCTAGCAGCCACTAACGTTATGGGACGTAACCAACCAGGTTGTGTTATATTGTAAAAGGTAATGTGGCTGTTAAAATGTTGAAAATGACTGGTGATTTTTAGACAATCCACAAGCCACTCTGGCCAGTGTGCGAAAAAGTGAATGTCATGCCCTGGCCTGGTTCTTCGCGTTAGCGTTATTAGTCAAACACCAGTTAGCTAGCTAAATTAACTCATGATGTTATCTAGTCAGATTATCGCTGATTATCTTTAGTTTTTTTTATAGCTACGCCAAGATCGGAATCAATTTACCTAAGGTTACAGGGCGGACTGTGCGCAATGCGTTGGTTCCTGGGCCGCCTATGAGCGGTTATGACCGCTAACAACGTTAGTATTTGCATTTCAGACATGTTACTTCGAGTCCCACCCAATAATGGGACTTAGCCAGCCCGCAGGAGGACGGGTGACAAATTCAGGGCCAAACCTTTTAATGTCAATAAGCATGCGATCACGTTAGCGTAGGTGAAGTATTGACCACGAGTGTCGTGAAAGTTTTTTTTATATGTTTGTTAGAACAAGTAATGTAGGCATCAGCTTCTGCATACGATGAAAGGCAGCGATGAATAGGATTTGAAGGGAAACTAGGATGCTGGGTCAGGCTGCTGTCGGTCGTGACTGTTACTGGTGGTCAGTGAAGCGAATGTGAATTGCTTGTGTCGGCTGCCAAAAGCTTCTGTTTTTCCAAAACTCAAACTCAATGCCTGCAAATGTCCTCCGGCAGCTCATTATAATGAAGGGAATATAATTACAGTTGGTCACGGCCGCATTCACGTGTGAACCATTAGCAATGTTGGCAGTGTAGCCTAGATGAGGAGGACACCACATGGGATGTATGCTCGTTACGTTATTGCATCTGAGATTTGTGGCAGATTTTAAGACCGTGGGAACTCCAGCGCGTAGTCTTGCTTTGATCCGTACAGATGTGCGTGCCTTGGTCCGAAAACGTGTTAAATAGTGAAGCATTTGGGCAGACATCACGGTTCTGAAAAAGATGTGAGCATTTTGGTTGAAATCGCCTTATCCAGAAAACCTCCAGACATCTTAATTTTTTTATTCTCAATATGCATATATCCATGATCAGAGTCAGCATTGGGGTTCAGTCTACACAGTTTCTCCAATATTATTTGCAATGAAGTTAAAGCCATAATGCGTTAACCCTTTCAACTGAAGGGAGTGGAGGGAGGACGGTCTGTTATTTTATTTTTATATTCTCAATATTCTTCTTCTCCTCTACAAGCCTGTACACTTTGTATTCACTTTCTTTAATATATTTTGTTAAAATGTCTCACAAATATTGAAGGCCTAAATCAGTATTTTCATCCAACGGATTTTATGAAGCTTAATAAACTGGAAGTGAAGTACCAGCCTGGCAGCACTGATTCCAGCGTTCATGCTTGCAGTTCATGTGACCAGACGCTTCAGCTCAATAGAGTAGGAACATGTGACGTTATTAGTCTCAACAGTGGAGACCACATTCTTTCAGTGGGCGGAGCATTGGTCCTAAGGGTAAAACGTGAAATACTGGATTGTGCCGTTATGCTTGGCTAAAAGACCCCTCCTACCGTTTCACAATTTCATATTCATAAGGTTTACTACATGAGCTATGAAGTTGGTAAAATTAAAAAAAATTAAAACCTTGAGTCAGTGCAGTGTCAAATGATGTTACGTAACCAGGGGGGTATACTATAAAACGCAGAACAGTTCTTTTTACTTCAGTCCATGTTCCAGATTTGGGAGTGTTCTTGGTTTTTCATAATATACCCTCCTGGCCTCATTACTTGGCTTAATGGTGTGACTTAATTTCTAACAATTCTGCATGACGGTTTTAATGCAGCAGATATGGTAGCATTGCCTGTATCTCACAGCCCCTGTTGTTTTTTTTAAAGGCCCTGCATGTGCAATCACTTTTTTCCATTAATTTGAAGTGTTCATCTCAGCTGAATGAAATGGGCTTAATTTCATAGTCTGTGTTGTAGATTGTGTGTGGCCGGGAGGGTGGTTGTGTGTGCTGGTGTGATTGTGGACAGAAGGGGGGGACAACATTACAAATTGCCATTTTCAATTTGTAATGTAAATTGAAAATGGCATAAATGTAATTAATGAAACGTGAGAAGAGAGGATAAAATATTCAGGATAAAATATTAAACTGATATATATATCAGTTTAACGTTACTTTAAAAAAGCTGGCTAAAATAACGTTGTTAAATTCATACTGCGATGATGATAAAAAAATCGTTTTTTAAAAACGATACACCGTGCAGCCCTGCCAATCGTAGTGAGATTACCGCAAATCAAAACACTGTAATTTCATACTTGGAGTTTGTTACTAATCGAGGAGAGTCCACAAACCCCGCAAATCTATTGAATCATTGATCGTTTCCTAAGACGGGTCACAAAATGGTGTGCTTATGCGGACACGTTTTCTGTTGATTTTTAAATCATAGTAAAATTAGTTTTCATGCAAAATATGGGGGAGGAATCTTTTTGCTATTTTATGCGGATCAATGTCTGCCTTACAGGACCTCAGTCTAAGCCATGCTGAAGTGGTTCTCCAACGATGAGTCCAGCCAGGCTCCGGGGGTAAGTATGAGCCATGAGTAATGGTGTCCAGGGGTCATGCAATAAATGCTCCAGTTTGTTTTATTTATTTCATTTTTTTTACTGCAGTTTTACTTGCTGCTGAGACTTCAGTAGGATCCCCATCCCGCCGTATCCATGCCTTTTTGTCAGTCTTTATTTGAAGTCACGTTTATCAGTCGCCATCCTTATAGGACAGGTTTTAATTTTTTCAACCCTGACCTTATTGAAAGGTTGGTTCCCATCATTTATAATCGTGCATAGCACAACCTCACGGGTAGCTTTATTATTCAGAAATGTCCCTTTTAACCGCGGCTTCTCAGTGGTTTTAAACGCGTTCTAATGGGGTGAGTAGTTGGGCCTCAAACCATGATAAATCTAATTTTAGAAAACGGTAAACTCAAGGTATGCTCACAGACATGTCTTTATATGCTCTACCAAAAAATGGCTTGAGAGCTTTCGATCAGGTTTTATTGATTTAATTTTGCTGGAAGCAGGTCGTTGTTTACACGGGACGCAACCTACTGAAGCTAACGCTAGTAATCGGTTTGCTTGCTTGTTTCAGAAGCTGCGGTAATTGTTTAGTTTGCATGTATGGTGAATACATAATCTTTGTTACAAAGATTATTTACTCGAGGAGGAATCATTTCATTTTTCATTCTGCTGCTGGGTTACAGCAGGAAGTACAAATGGTTGGGATGTACTGCGGCAATTGCAAGATGTAGTTGCAAGTGAAATGTGATATTGTTGTTCAAAAGATGTTCTGAATTAACATAAAATACACCAAGAGACATGTGAGTGTACTATGAGTTTCCTTTTTTCGAAAAAGGAGATTTATCATGGTTTTTGAAGACCTAACTACATTACATTACAATTATTTGGCAGACCCTTTTATCCAAAGCAACGTACAATAAGTGCGTATTGAAGGTCATTGACGCGACAACAAAGCAGATCCGACAAAGCACAACTTTCTCACAACGGAGGAGCCATCCCTAGTAATGAACATAGAACACGGTCAGCTATACATTCTTAACTATAAAATAACAAAAAACACAAGCTAAATATAAAACAAGCAAAAAAAAAAAAAAGAAGGAAGTACTATAGAATTGGCCCTATATAGGTAGTTTAGTCGAGGTACTTGCCCCTCTTGAACGTGTTTAAGCCTACTGAGAACCTGGAGCTGAGGGGTAAGTTTCTCAGTACTAAAGCTATCAGTCAGTTTCTCAGTACTAAAGCTATCAGTCAGGTTGTGCTATGCACAATTATAAATGATGGGAAACAACATTTCAATAGGACCTGGGCAAAAAGCCTAACAGAGGCGATTCTCCCAATCTCAAAGTCTGGGGACGTTGAACAGTCGGCACCCACCCAATAGTTACAGTGGAGACTATTAGATGCCCAGTGGGCCCTACCCACAGGCAGGTCGGATGTGATGAGTGCTGAGCTGGCAGGTTTTTAGGGAGGCGGATGAGAGCCTCCGCTTCCCGTGGGACCCCCCTTGTTTCTGTCCCCCTCGCTAATCCCTAACCCCCCTCTCCCTCAGGCCCCGGCGCCCAGGGAGGCCTCCGGCAGCCAGTCCCTGGCTGAGGTCACCGAGCAGCTGGCCCAGACGGAGCAGCTGGCGGCCCAGCTCAAAGAGCTCATCCGGGAGAAGGACTCTGCCCTGCGCACCAAGGACGAGCAGCTTAAGGTACTCCGAGCAGGTCGTGGTCCAGAGGGTGTATGAATCTCAGGCACTCCTGTATTCTCAGGTGTTTTGCAACAGCTGTTCTCAGAGCTGGAATGTATCATTAAAATCATGGATTTTTTCAAGCAGATGTGCTGTAGGCTCATTCTGAATGTCATATGATGGGAAAATAGAATGTATTGTATGAATGCATTTCCGGTGGGGAAAAAAATGCATTTTTCCTGTCATAATTTAATGAGTTGACTGTTAAAAGCAGTAATCATGATTGAGATATGCCCTCATAAAAATAAAAAAATAAAAATGCATGCATCCATAATACATTGACATAATTTTGGCCTGTAACAGGTGTAATTTAATTTGTTCTTTCATAACTGACGGAGTCATTTTATTAACTGTGCTGACTCCATGTTATGCATCTGTGGCACAAATTGTGTGCACTTGCACAGGGTATTCTGTCATTTTAAAAGCTTAAAATGCGTCCGTCATGTTACCAACAGGCAGAAAAGGATGCCTGTGAGGCCAAGCTCTCCAAAATGAAGCTTCAGAACCGCGCAAAGGTCACCTCTCTAAATTCTCAGCTGGACGAGCTGAAGAAACGGCAGTCTCTGTCTGGGAAGGAAGCGAAATCCGAGAGCAGAAAGGTACGAGACGATCAGGTGACCGGTTAATCACCGAAGCGTGTACACTCCTGCTGCGAGTCTAGAGCGATACACAGCGCGGAGGGTGGAGGTTGGCCGGGATTTATCCTTGTGCTTTGTCCCAGGCCGGGGGCGATGGAGACTCGGAGCATTCCTCTGCAAGCCGGGGGAAGATCCTGCTGCTGAAGAAGAAGGTGGAGGAATTAGAGCAGCAGCTCTCCCAGAGGGAGGCGGAGCTCAAAGTCAAGGTGCAGTTCCTCAACCTCCTGTTCCCTGTGCCTTTCTATAACCATGGACTGGAGGTGTTCTCCCAGTAGATACCTCAGTGCCTGTGTTTGGTAGTTACGCTTTGATATCACCAGGCTTCCCATGGTCTTTGACAGTCCTTGAAAACACCTTGAAATGTAGTTGTGCTAAAAAGTTGTGGAAATGTCCAAAAATGGTCTCACTGTCCTTGAAAAATGAGGGAGAATTACCCATATGAATGAACAAATTAAAATCATACATTTTTCTTGCTAGCTTGATTTCACTTACTCTCAGGTTTTGCTATATTGGTGTGCTGATAATGACACCCAATTGGACAGCTCACTGCAGTGCCCATTACTCTCAAAAGACATTGGTCACTGTGGAGTGATGTGTTTACCTCTCTAAACAAAAAAAAAACAAAAAAAGTAAGCACACTAGCTTAATGGACATTGAGTTGGATGTTTCACCTACTTGGCTAAGCATTTGGAGGCTACTTTTTTCATTTAAATGACACAAATGGATATTCAAATTGAACTTGTTCGTATCCACAAAGGGAGAATGAGTTGGTTCAGCATATTGTTGGATTTTTGTCTGATTACAAAACCACAAATATTTCAGATAAGCTTGTGCACATTGTTAACAAGTGAAGGCATTTTCACCAAGAGACATACCCCCAAACCCACTGCTTCCAGGCACACTGTGTTAGCGAACGTTATCTTTTTAATTCCAGCGGCTAACATCAATGAAGTTATGACACCAACAAACAAGGTTATCTTAAAGTTACGACACTTTATTTGGGATTTTTGGAAAGTTGCTTCTGTAATACACTTTTCCTATCTGGAGTTAGGATTGGAAAATGGACTTGAGAACTTTTGTTCTGCAGTGGCTATTTGCCTAAATCAGTTCCTAACTCAAATAACCATGGTTGCTATACAGATAAGATAGGATTCCAGAGTTACGATGTTTCTGTAATATGGCCCCTGGTCTAGGACATCGCCTACATTGAAAAAAAATTGAAGAATTAAAATGCGCACATTTTCTGCCTCAGACCAATGAGCTGGAAGTGCAGCGGCAGCGCGGGGGGGAGATGGACGCCATGCTGGTGGAGAAGGATAAGAAGCTGGCTGAAAAGGAGGCCTACATTGTGGACCTTCAGATGTCAACCGCAGGTGTCGACGCCGCTGCCAGAGCCTCAGAGCTTTCTAAGTCAGCTGAGGAGCAAAAGGCAAGGAAGCACTCGCAATCTGGCTGCTTAATGTAAAGGGAAGGTTCACTTTCTGCAGTCTTTCAATATTATTTCAGTTTTTTTGTACACTTTTGTTTGGCACAGCCAGTTTTTGTGTGAATGAGGGGTATTTTAGATACTTGCATACATTTCTACATACCGTATGGGCTTTGTATTTGGTTGGTATTGGGCCATTCATGAGTTTGTGGTTTAAAGCAAGAAAATACGCTTCAAGTAACTCCAAAGCAGCTTGTACTGCGACGTTATGCCTGCAGACGTTGTACGTGTGCATAACTGTGATTATTTTTGCAACCTGAGACCTGTGCACTCAAGGAAATGAATAAATATGATTAAATTGCATTCATATGTACAACTTTGGACTTACTTGAAGTTTTCAAAAACAAACTTGTAAATGCCCCTATACCAGCCATTATAAAGCCAGCAGGTGGTCTGAAACTTATGTCAGTATCAAAAATATCCTTCATCGCACACACAAACCTGCAGAGTGAACTGTCTCTTCAGTGAATATGTGTTTGAACACAAAGACTTGCTAGAAGTTTGAATGCAAACTACTACCTAATTCAATGTTATTGTATTTTACTGATCCCTTCACAATGGGATGGTTTGTGGTTATGCTGCAGCCATTATTTAGATATCTTACGTCCTGCAGGGTGAGAGATGGATATTTAGAAGATTGGTATGTTATAATTGGCACGTTTTTTAACTTGCGAATTATAGGTCAACAGACCGCTAAATAAATACTAAGATTAATAGAGGTTTAAAGGCTTGTCACTAAATTACAAGAACTAATAGAATGTTTTAATATTAGATTCCTACCCTTATGGAAATGTAATATACTGCAGTATATTTTAAATATATTGTGAAGATAATTTAGATATATTTACAATATACTGCAGTATATTCTTTTTCCATAAGGGTAATATAAAATATGACATTTTTAACCTTTAACATAAATATCCCTCCACCTAATTTAATCTGCAAGTATGCTTATTTTTTGTATTTGTGAACCTATCACAAGGTCTAATTTCAGGTTAATGTGAAAGTTTCAACACAAATTTGAAAATGAAAGAACTCGTGGAAGCGCTTGCCTGGGTCAGGCCACATTGGTTGGCCCTGACAAAGCAGAGATGCATGTTTGGATACAGATGCTTCTCAGTGCTGTTTCCTGAACAGTTGGCTTACGTCTCATAATAGATAACAGATAATCTTTTCTGTCCGGTTACATCCGTGTCTTTCGTCCTTGCATCCGCAGACCCAGTCAGCCAAGCAGGACAGCTCCCTACAGGACCTCCAGATGCTGGTGCAGAATCTCACCAAGAAAGTGGGGGACGGCGAGGAGAAGTACAGTCTGCTCCAGGAACAGACAGAGAGCCTGAAAGAGCTGCTGGTCAAAGAGAAGGAACAGTTTGAAGAGAAAGAGAACATGTACAAGCAAAATGTAGGTTCCCATTGGTGTTTCACTTGTGAAAAGTAGCACACCCTGACGTACTTTTCTTGCAGGGGAAAATTGACTGCGTTGTTTTCCATGCCTTTGATTTCAGATTCAGACATTTAAAGATATCATTTTACAAAAAGACAACAGATTGACTGAAATAAACCAGATGCACGATCAGGAACTCTTCAAGTTGGCTGCAAAGTTAGATGCGAGCGCTGATCTTGAACAGGTAAATTGATTCTTTCGCCACTTTAAAGGCCTTTATTGGGGCTGGAACAGCAGGAAGTAAAGCGCTTCACCAGTAGTAGCCTTCGACGTACCACCCTCTACCATGTTACCACATGTTTTATGTACATTTGCTTTTGATTCTTTTCATTGAACCTGTATTTCCCATGAGCACCTGTTGAAACATTTATAGAAACATTCTTCTGTTGCTCTTCCCTTTGCCATACGTCTTTTAAGAAAACCTTAAGATGCATTTTAAAGCTCCAAATTAGATATGCACATGAAACGACAATCACAAGTGGAACTACTGGTATATTCTCAGAAGGTGGCTCTGCTTTCTCTGCCCTTCTCATTAGTAATTCACACGTTGGCTTTGGGTTAATTAGTATGTATTTGCGTTCCCCCCCTAATGCGCTTCCTTGACGATGTGGATGTTGTGTTGGTGTGTTCAGCTCCTGAAGGCCCTGAAACAGAAGCTGCATGAGAAGGAAGAGGTGCTCCTTGGGAAAACCCAGGTCATCGATGTCCTCCAGCAGGAGGTGGACGGGAGAGACCAGCAGATAAAGGTCAGAGTTCGGCTCCATTTCACGTCCGCAGATGTTGCTGCAAATACTGACAAGATAAAGTGTTTGGACAGAGACTTATTTATTTTATTTATTAATTGTTTGTGCTCCAGCACATTGGAATATGGGATATTGGGATATGCAACCAAATATTAAATATGATTACTTTATCTAAGTTGATGTTTATTTGTCCAATTACTTTTGGTCCCCTAAAATGGGGGGACCATGTATAAAAATGGCTACAATTGCTACACGGTTCACCCGATATGGATGCAAAAACCCTCAGGTCTGCACTTTAACCTCATAGACACTGTTCCGTTTCAAATCCAATGTGCTGGAGTACTCTTTTTATTCTAATTATTGAAATGAGTTTATTTGTTATCTTGAGAGGGACAAAGTTATTATACTGGCCACTACAGGACTATTTGCTATAAGTCCTTTGAAGATTGTGTTCGAGTAATTCACAAGACATTTTAACCAATCAGATGTGCAACCTTTTAGACGGCTGCCAATCAGAAGTGAACTTGAAGTGAATGTTATGTTGAACTTGAAGTCATGAATATCCATACGTATAACAGTCATGATCCCTGTGACCAGCAAATGCGTCACTCTCCTTGTGACAAAGCCTTTAAAATCTACTTGCCTAGCCCAGAATAAGCATGAATAGATCAGCTGAGTTGGAGGGATAACTGAGTATTGAGCGATAAATACAGGTGTGCGCAGGTTTCCATCAGAAACCCATTGCTTTCACACAACAAATGTTAGGAAACTGACAGGAAATGCACCTAGATATAAGTGGGCATCAGACAGAGCTCCAGGGCTGCTGTCTCTGTGTGGATCATGGTTGAGGTTTGTTCAGCTTAACATATGATTAAATGGGAATACATGCCCCAGTATGACTTTTTCATAGAGATATTGTACAGCAGGCTTTGGAATGCTTTGGTGGTTTAAAAAATGGTTGTAATCCTCGTCATTTCAGTATTTCCTATTTTATTGCACTGACTATAAAGCAATCAATGCAATGTAGAATGTTTACCCCAGAGCTAAGCTTCACTGCTAGGCTAGGTAAGAGAGTCATTATGGCTGATTGAGAACTCTACACAGTTCAAAAAGTACATAAAAAAAAAAAAAAATGTTTGCATTGGAAAGTACAGAAATATGTCATGTTTAAGTTTGCAGAGGTTGTGTTACCTTCTTTTCACTTCAAAATGATTATCCACTCACGGTCGAAAAGGAAAAATCAGATGTGGAAATGAGACTAACACTTTTTCTTTTTCACAATGAGAATAACACTTTTTTCAACCCAAGAAAAAATTGGTCTTAAAATAGGCAAGAGGGATGCCTTAAAATGAAAGGGCATCCACAGCACCGCCGTCACAGCTGGGCTTGCAAACGGGGCTTCTTTAAATCTTCATTTACAAAGCGTCCAGCATTTATCACTACGTGGTTGTGCTAATTGCTGAAGCTGTCTAGAATTTGTACCAAACCGGCACCAAAGGTGCTTCACAGATAGGTAAGAGAGACGCCTGGAATCGAAAGAGATTCCGCCAGTACTGCTTCATCAGTGTCAGGCCCACAAAAGTAAAAAAAACAAAAAAACATACGACAAAAGAGCTGTGTCGGGCATTAATAAGACACACTTCCGGGTCTTCCCGACATCGTCTTTACATTTTCAACTGTAGAAAATTTGGACAGAGCTAAATTAGTGAAGAAATCATGTTAAATTAAGCTATTTAAGCTGGCCACATTTGCGCCTAGCCTGCGGAGCTAAGCTTTGCGGCTCGGTAAGGGAGACGCCTGGGTTACAGTAACGCTAACCCCCCCCCCCCCCCGCCCGTTCCTGCAGGACCTGCTGGAGAAGATGAGGCGCCTGCAGGGCGAGAAGGACAACATGCAGTCCAAGCTGGATGCAGAGAAGCACGTGATGCGCGCACAGCTCCGGGACCTGATGCAGAAACAGGAGACGGAGCTGCGGAAGGCGGCCGAGAAGCACCAGACAGAGCTGGCGGAGAAGGAGCAGGAGCTCCACAGGCAGGTGGAGGCGCTGCGGAGGAGCCAGCCCACCCTGAAGGAGGGGGAGGAGACCCTGAAGGTCACCCCCACACCCGCCCCTGCAGACATGGCCACGGCTCAGAAAATCTTGGAGCTGGAAGGTACGCCGGCCGCCTCACCCCTTTCCTCTTATCTGTCATCTGTATTCCTCATTCTCTCATGTCTGTGTATGTTTTTTTTTGTTTTTTTTTTTGTTTTTTTTGGGTCTTTGTACATTTTTTCTCAGTTAGTGATGGATCGATTTTGGTCAGACTGTTTTGGTTTTGTTTTTTTGAATGTACAGAATGTGTTTGTATTACTTTTTTTTGCTAGACATTAATTTCCTGTTGGTGTATGCTCACGTCAATGCTGTCTCCTTTCAGCTGAAATTGCTGAAAAAGTATTTCTTAAATATTTCCTCCTGTAAGTTATGCAAATTGCAGAGTAGTCCTGACCTCCCTTCATAATTAATATATAGGCTGCGTTTGTCATGCGGATTTGGGTTTCTGGTTTGTATCGTTTTTCAGTCTTGATGGGGTGTAGAGTTTCACCGTTGCCCCCCCCCCCCCCCCCCCCCCCCCCCCCCCTTGCTTTCTCGCTCTCTCGCTCTCACTCTCTCTAGCACAAACAAAGCTGAAAGCTGAGGAGGCCAGCAAATCAGAAGCCAAGTTTCTGAAAATGAAAGCTTGGTCCAAGTCCCACATCAAGCAGTTGGAGGATGAGCTGAGGAAAGCTCAGGTCAGAGAAACTCACAACGGCGTCTTCAGACTCCGTTCTATCTACTCTCTTCATTCCTATTTCAACATAAGTGTCACTTACAAGCTAACATGTGGTTAATACACTGCAGCCCTGGTTTTGGAGGGCGTTCGGATCTGCTGGGGTCCCCAACCCTGGTCCTGGAGAGCTGCAGGGCCTTCTGGTTTTGCTTTAACCTTAAAATTAGCTTCAAATCATCAGCTAAAGGCATACTGAACTTTGTTAGAACATAATGTTGTATAGCTACCTGGCCCCGATATGAGTCATAATATTCAAGCTCATCTTCATGACTTGACTCCCATTGTATTAGCAGAACAGGTCTCAAAAGTACACTTTTAGCACATAAACGAATGCAAACAACACGGATTATGCCGATATATAAAATCGTTCAGTTCTCGATGTCGTGATTTTATATATCGGCATAATCCACGTTGTTTGCATTAGTTTATGTGCTAAAAGTGTGCTTTTGAGACCTGTTTCACCATGCAATGGTAGTGAATGGAGAAAGAAAAAACGTCATTCTCCGTTGGCCAGTTGCTGACCACTGGAGCAAGTCACGAAGATGAGCGTGAATATTACGACTCATATCGGTAATAGGTAGCTATATGTTCTAACAAAGTTCAGTATGCCTTTAAGTGCTGAACCAGCAGGCACCATGGTTCTCCAGGACCAGGGATGGCGACCCCTGGACAAGAGATACTGGCTGTGTCTCAATCAGCACCCTTCCATACTATTAGGTAGGCTTGAGTAGACAAGACGAAAAAGTTGTTAAGTAGGCAAAATATTCTCTAAATATAGTATACTTTAAAGCACTTGTTATTGTTTGTATTGACATAATCCGCTTCGTTCTAGTTAGTGCTAGAAGTGCTTTGTGATAGAAGTGTCATTTTGAGACCGTTTTAGCTACCCTATAGAAGTGAATGGAGAGCGCCAAATACCCTATTCTGTATTATCACCCCAGGGAGGCACAGAGCAACTAACGAACATATTTCGCCACCATTTGGACTCGTATCATGGCCAGGTAACTACACAACCCAAAGTTCTAGCAAAGTTCAGTTGTGCTTTAAACCCCCGTATGATACACTTACTTCTGGGATTTCGCTGAGTATATTCGGGAGCACACTTCAAGAAGTACACAAACATTTTAGTCACATAAATATGAAATTGATGCTTCGTTTTAAAAAATGAGGCGCAGCTTTGCTGACGTTTTTCTTCAAATTCAACAAAAACAGCACGTGACATGGCCGCGCAAGTGTGGGACGGACGTCTTAGACACTTCCACAGTACGGTTGGAAAATAGTGTGGCGGGTATTTTTCGCGTAATGCACGTTGCGTGCTAAACAGTGCACATTAAACAGCACACTTCTGCCAGTGCACTGTACCCAGGCGACAGGGCGCAGTAGACAGGACTCTGATTCGGACACAGCCACTGTTTCCATACTTGGCAAATCTTTTTGAAAGATGTAAAATGGGTATCCCACCAGGGGGCGACAGAGATTGTAAGGCAGGGGGCCAGCATTGTATTTTTGGCATGGGAAATGAAATTCATGTTGAGAACCAAATATAGCCTACTTGCCACTCAGTGCAGAACGCTGGCCTATTATTGCTGTATTTCTGTCATCTCCATCGATGAAGTTACTCGCATTCCCATTAATGAATCGCAACGTTATTTATGTTTTTACCCAAGTCTGGAAAAACAAGTCCAGATGCGAATGCCTTATGGAGCAAAATTACTGATCTGGAAGAGGAAAGAGAGGAGATGCTGTGTAAACTGGAACAGTACGATGAACTCAAGGTCAAAAATGGTAAGCTGAAAGGATTTCGGTTTCATTCACCACCATTTTGAATGTTGCATTGATGAAAGTTTGACATTTAACTTTGTAATTTTAGAGCAACTAATTGCAAAGCTGGTGGGTTATGAAGAGCAACACAGGAAGATGCAGGCGGATCTTGAGCAAGTTGCCAAAAGGGCTGCATCTCAGGTATGGTGGATGAACCCTGCGACACGCCCTATAGCACTCTGGCACTTACTTAGCATGTGGCACATTGCCTAATAGGACATTGAGCCAAATGAGCGGGTTCGATTTAGTGAACCGGTGTTCCGTTACACCCACATTGGTGACGCTACCCGGTAGGGTCGTGCCGATGACATCGGACATCGTCTTGTGAAATGAGTATCATGCCATTTCTAGGGTACATCTTGCAATTTCTTTACCAGGGGGTGCCCTAAAAAAATGATGCCACAGGCAAAAAAAAAAATTTTTTAAAACCTTTAAGCATAATATTTCTGACACTTTTGTTTCTCATGTCATTCAGTTTGTTTGTTATTGCATAGGAAACACAACCTTAAATGCTTAACATTAACCCCGGTCCTTTCAAAACAATATTTAATTTTGTCGTATGAAGCCTATGTAATACGTCATGTTTTATCCTATGTTGATACAGTTGAATAACTGAAAAATAGTTGACTCTACAATCATGGCACATGTTTTCAACTGCAACAGCTCAAACATTAACACGCAAGCTGCCTTGCGCTCAAAAGCTTTTTTTTCCCCCTCATTCTCGTAAGCTATGAAATAATAACGTCATTTCAATCTGTTTGTGCATTTGCTGTCAACTATTTTTCATCATTTACTGTAGCCTACATATTTCATGTCTGAGGCAAAACGTCCAATAAAACAGTAGCCTAGGCTACATCCCACAGAACACGCACACGGTCCGGTGATACAGCTGTTCTCGTATTTTTGACATAAACGTGTAAATTTAGCTCAGGTTTTACCAAGATATATCCTGGCTGCATTCTAGCTGGTTAAAAAACTTAAAATAAATATTATTACAAACTGTCCATCTCTAGAGAGCCAGTAGTATGTAGTATACCTCAACAAATAGCGCTTTTTATTGGTTGCTTTTTTCGTGTTTATTTCACATGCTTCATGTACTATAACTTCACTCTGCAATACGACAATGCAATACACCCGGCAATGCGGTCTGGCCGTGGGTGCCCAGGCCCCTGAGCACCCACAAGATTGTCGTCTAAATAACGTCTATTATGTCTAGACTGTTTATAGATTCACCTTTTTTCCTCCTATTTGTCCCTTCTGGAAAAATATAGCTAAAAAGTAGACAAATGGTCTCGGCTCATTTTTTCTGAGCTACATATTGCCTTCTCAAAATGATCGCATCGCATGTCTATGCGAGGGAAAAGCGAAATGAGGTGCCGTCTCCAAATTACGCGTGCAACAAGCCATTGACGTTATTGCTCATCTTTACTGGTCCGAGCGCATCGTGGAGAGATGCAGGGCTTTTTTTACCAATTAAAGATAAGTGGTGTAGCTTAATCAACCATTCAAATCGTGAAATCACAAAACAGTTGTGTTTTAATTCAGAAGGACATGGAAGTCTATTTTTGAAGTTCATAAAAACATTTGAATAGCCAATGCTAAGTTACTAAATTAAGTAGGCGACAAATAATTGGCGATGCTTTGGCTTGCTCTTGTGGGGGTTTAGGCTGGGGTTTTCTATGAAGCGTACTGTGACAATTGGTTGTGAAATGCGCTATATAAATAAATATTGATTTGATTTGTTTTGCGTAACAAATTATATTGAAATAGCCTAATAAAAAAATGCACCCCCTCGCAAGCAGCCGATGACATTGGACATCTGCGATGTTTGATTGGCCGATGTGACGATGTGAAATTTGTTGACATCGTACATCCCTACTACCCGGCGAAGACGGGCGAAGGAGGGGCTTTCTTGTTTGTTTAAATCGAACAGGAACCGGTGATGAACCAGCGCAAACATGACTGAGCAACATTACAATGTATCCGCCCCCCGACACATCAGTACGCCAGTTCTTTTAAATCACACACAATCATCCGGTTCACCCAGTCCATGCCTGGGAGCTTAATCAAACCCTCTTAAGGAAGCAGTGATGCTTTCATTGGCTCACTGTTTTGAACCAATCATCATCAGGCTGTGGATAGCAACGCTTTTCTTTTAGTTCAGGTTGTGACTGCTCACCGTTGCTTCACGCATTCTGCGGTTCATGAGACTCCACTCTCCCATCACTAGAATTAAGACAATTAAAGGTTGAGTTTTAATCCTGAAGCAGAGATATGGCCCTTCAGGAACGGGGGTTCTAGCAATGCTCCTCCGATGTTTTGACGACTTTCACATTCGCCACCGTCTGTAAGCGTGACACTCTTGAAAGCGTGCAGATACCCTCAGACATGCGTCTGGTACCATAGCAGGGCACTGAGCGGCGTTTCGCCCCACCTTCCTCTCAACAGACGAGTGAGTCAGGCAGCGCGGACGACCTGCAGAGCCAGGTGCTGGAGTGGCAGGAGATGGTGGTGGAGGCTGAGTCAGCGCGGGACCAGGCCCGGGAGGAGAAGGCTGCCTTGGCTCTGAGGATGAGTCACATCGAGGAGGAGAGAGAAGGTACAGGGCCTGCAAATACAGCCACGGGGGCCCCTCAGGGGCCAAAGGATATACCGTCACCAGCAGGTTTCCTGACATCCCCGGGGTATTTTTATCTGATAATGGCACCAGGGTAACCTCACACTCCGGAGATATTAACCTTTTAAGTTGCAATTGCTTTAATATCAGGAGTGTTAAGCTATATTGTCAGCACCACATTTTTAAGTGTGCTGCATAGCAAACATGACTTCTTTTAACCCTGCATCTTCTTTTATGCTAATTTGGAAGAAAGTTGAAAGTGAGCCACATCAAGACATTAACCAAATACAACGTGGTGGCTAATTCTATCAAAAAAGATAATTTTATTTAAAATAGTCATAAAAGCATTTGGCTCAAATTGCCAATAAGGGAACAGCAAAGGTAAACAAAGAAGTGGGTTTTAATAAAAGTCATCCAGGTAGATTATCATAAACCTGAATCAACCAGTATAGTTGAAAAATATATTGTGTACCATTCAAACAAAAAATATTAACCAGTTTGGGTTTATTTTGTTTATACATTATTTAAAAACTTAGTTTCTCTTAATAATTAGAACTTCTCTCTTAACAAGTTGAGTTTCTGTGTATTCCGTGTGCAAATTGAAGCTGTTTCTCAAGTAGGACATGGATATTATGCTACAGAACCCAGGTATTTACTTGACATATTATGTCAATTATATCAGAACCCAGGGACTTACCTCAAGATGTGCTGAAAATACAAGGTAAAATGGGCAGTAGATCTCACCAGGGTAGTATAGAGAAGCTACACAAGACCTTAATGACATGGTAAATAGTCAGCAAATTCTTTGGAGGCCTGAGGAAAACGAATCACATGGGAATTAGAGTACCTTAAGAAAATTTTTTTAAAACTCTGTTTTTTGTCTGATGGTTAAACAGAGAGTGATCTTTGTCAGTCTGGTGTCATCAGCTCATCTTGTGCATTACCATCCACGTCACTTTCTCCACATTCCCATTGTGTAGAAGATTCTTAAACTTTCAGCCATGTCGGTTAAAACAGACACTCCCATCCATAGCTGAGGCGGTCATTTCCTTTTATTTCTATAATTTGCGTTTTTTTTTTTTTGTTGAGAATTTGTGGTTTTCTTTGTGCATTGTTGCTGTCCGGTTGAGCATGACGTTTTTCTTTTTATTTCCTCCTCTCCATACCCGCTGGCGAGCACTCCCTCCGAGCCCCAGCCCCAGCCCCTCCACTCCACTCCTCCACTGTGATTGGGCAGCCACAGAGAACAGTTTCCCATCAGTTTTGTGCATGCAGGCCCCATCGCCGGCCTGTGCTGTACTGCCCGCCTTTTCCCAGCATCCTTTTCTCCCCCGGGCTAACGGCTGGCAGTGCAGTAACGGTTTTGGCGATTTAGCGTTACGCGTTTCTGTCTCTTCCTGACTTCCTTCTGGACTCAACAAAGGGCTCACAAGGCCTCTTCCTTTAAATACCTGTCAGCATTATTAACACAAAAGATGATCAGTCTACAGTGAAGGGACTAACCAAAGGATGCTCGATTAAATTACAAACTGCGCATCATCTGTGATTGGCTGGATTCATTTCTGCTGGCTGCCATTAAGGGTTTTGTGAGCTTTTCCCCCAGACACGGGAAGCTGTGTTCATCGGTCATCCTCTTCCATCGGTGTAGGTACTAACGCCAACTAACAGACTTGCTTCAACTTTCTCTGTTACCCGGGAGTTCACAAACCGCACTGCCTTGGCTAATACACAGAGGCAGGCTGGGGAACAAGACTTTGGGATTTGGAAAGTGGGGGACCGCCTTTACTCGGGGATAAAAAGTCTGTCTGCAAAGGAGAATAGAATGAAAGAGACGCTGGAAGTCAGCTCTAGTTGGTCGGGATTATGCAGGACACCTTGCTGCATGCGTGCCTCTCTTAATTTCCTTGTTTCCTCTTCCTCCATATCTCTCCTCATCATCGTCTTTTATGGTCAATGTAGGTGTGTTCCAGCTTGCTGCCACCTGTGTTTTAGTGATCATTTTCTGTGTTTATCGTAAATATCCAAAGCAACGGTAGCAATTGCTTATTTATTTGTATATTAGAGTTTTTAATCCTAATTGTTGGGGCTATGACTGGCCTATATTGATTGGTTTCTGTGTTCTTCTTTCATCACATTCCTCTTCAATTCCTTTTTTGTCTCTGCCACATGCTTACAACTAGGTACCATACGCATCTCCTTGACATCACAAAACGGATGGGAATGTATTTTATTCAAATTTTTTCTCTAATAAAATCTTTATAAAATGTGATTATGCTACTTGCTTAATTACTCGGACAAAACCCAGATCACAATCAAGTAACTGCAGCCTTCTCTATTATAAACCTGATTTATGTCTGCACAAGTGTGATTTGTAGACAGTTATATAAATCCCAGTATAATACAAGGCACAGAACTGAAATGGTGCAAAACCTGCCCTGTATTCCCTGATACCCTGCCAGTAATGCAACTCTCCTTTTGCTATGCCTTGTCTGAAAAATCAATTTTGGATTGCCACTTTGCCGCAAGATTTTTCTGTGTTTCAAAAAGCAATGCATGGCTGTGACCCAGATGCTGCTTTGCAGAGGTCCTGCACCCGCGCACAAGGCGTTGCGTCACAAGGGGCTTTGGCTCCGTCTCAGTCCCATTCTGCCCTTAGCCGTTATAGTTCCCTGAGCGCCCGCGCACACCTGCGTCAGCGTCTTGCGTCTGCCGCGGCGGGGGGCGCTCTCTCGAGCTTGCCCGCCACCGCGACTGATTTGCAGGAACTCTCCTGTGGCACAAAACTGATTGAGGATGACTGGTTCTTTCCTGGCTGCTCCGATCCAGCGCTGGCCAGCAGGCAGCAGGAGTTGGAGGAGGAGCTGGCGCAGGCCCAGGGGCTCCGGCAGCAGAGGGGCAAGAAGCTGGGTGACTCTGCCAACCAAAGCCTGCAGGTATGTGCCTGGGACGGGTCTGACTTCAGACTTGCCGGGTCTTTGTGACCCAACTACCCAAAAGTATGAGCAAAACAACTAGCCAAATCCATTACAGTTTGGCTTGAAAACCATGGAACTGTCAAAACTTAGAATAGGAGTGTCGGACTCCTGTCCTGGAAGCCCTGAGTGCCTGCTGGTTTTTGATGCGTTTCAGCACTTAAGAGGTTAACTTATGTTGCTGGCTGGCGAAGGAGTCCACACACTTGACCTTGGCGACAGTCTATCGGGGTTATTTTCAGTGATTATACCATCATTTTTGAAGTCAAACTATCGTTGAATCCTTTACTTTGTGCTGACCTATATTCTCTGTGGAAGTACGGCGGCGGAGCGATACTTTACATTACCTACGAATGTAGTGCCGGCACTGGTCGACTACAACAACAAAGACCAACAAGTTGCAATGGCCACGTTTGCTCCGCCACCGTACCTCCACAGAGAATATAGGTCAGCACAAAGTAAAGGATTCAACGATAGTTTGACTTAAAAAATGATGGTATAAACACTCAAAATAACCCAGATAGACTGTCGTCGTATTTTATTTGCTTTGGGTGCACTGTGGAGTATTTAAGTGCGTTTGGTAGTGGATGTTACCTTAGAGTTGCGCTAGCATTAGCAATATGTGTATGTCCAAAAGAAGGGACAGCATGGAATTATCTGAAAATGGTTTCTATCAATCAACTACATCATGGGTAAGTGGTAATTGAGACATTATGTCCAAAATTCCGAACTATCCCTTTAATACTTCCCGTTAATTAGACCACCAAAAAACGTCTATGTTAACGTTACAGGCCCTAATTGGCTGTAACTAAAGCCGAGTCACATTTTTGGCAATGATGGGCTGTGTGATTAGAATCTCAGTCAGATTCTGTCAAACATTTGTCTTTTTGGGTCAGTTATGACTTCTTTCAAAACCTGCTTCTGTTTTACAGGAGGACTTTGAGTTTGACGGGAAACAGCCATACCAGGACCCCAAATGCACTTTAGAGAGCACCACCACTATGGATGGGGAGAACATGGGAGGTTGGTGGCCAGAGTACAGTACTCCTGATGCAGGTGTGAAACCTACTAGACAGTTTATTGTAGCATGCACACTCTTTGTTCCATGTGTATTTTGATGAGTCATTTGTTTTTTGTTTTTTAAAATTCTGTTTGACATAACACTCGTGGATTTTTATCTAACCTTCGTCAACCCATTGTGTAGTTGACCTTCGGTTGACCCGTTTCTTGTTTTAATTTTTTTTGTCATTTCTGTAGAAATTATTTTAAGCATGTGCGTGCTGGATGAACTGCCTAGTTTTGGTTTTTTTAGACTGTAGTCCATGTTGAATGCATTGAACTGTGTCAGTCCCGCCGTGTAAATCAGGTGGAGAGACATACTGCATTAGTGGTAAGTTTTGTTTGGTTTTCTTTACCTGTCCATGTGTATGACAAATTCAATGTGTCTTAAGGTTAAGGGTTTCAAAATTCTGGAAATCAAAACGTCTGGCTGAATACAGAATACAGAATTGATATGTTGATGCAAATTTATATGTAGGTAGTAAAACATTTTTTAACACTTTTTAGAACCATCCCTCCTTATCTTAGATGGTTGTCCAGAGGAGGAAGTATCAGACCCCAAGTGAATAGCCTGTTTTGATGTCCACAGAACCCTCAACCTAGCATGGTCCCAAGTAGGCACATTGTAGTGTTTAATTAAGCCTTGCATGCTGAAACGTTTCACTATATTTTTGTCGCATGGTTCAAAATGTATTAAATATCCACATTATGTTGTGATTTCCCCCACCCGCCACATTTTATATTTAAAAGATTTGAAACATTGACTGAGATAATGATAGTTCAGAGGTTTGCTGAGCTCATTGACTCTTTGAGGTTTGCGCTTCAAGTCACTTGGGGTTCTTGTGAATCCATCCCCTGGACTAGGCCTCAGGTCGGTGGTGGAGGAGCTTGAGCTGGAGAGGAACCAGCTGCAGGAGCAGATCCTGGGCCTGGAGGAGCGCTGTCAGGACCTGGAGGACCGGCTGCAGCTCCAGGCCCGAATTGAGTCCCTTCAGGTACACACAGCCATTTTCTTATACAGCCGTTTCGCACTACCAGCAAGTGATGCAAAAATCTGTGCCTTAAACTAATACTGTCAAAGTGCCTATCACGTCATTCATTCATTTTCGATTTCCAATATTAAACTGAAACCCTCTTGCGAATTGGGAAATTACATTAACTGCTTGGTAACATTGTTCTTCCTGGAAACAAGGATTTTGTAACAAACCCTTCTAACACAGGTGACGTTTGATGTAGATGAAGAAGGTCGGCCATTTTGGGTTTCTCAGGTGTGTTTGTGTTGGTGTGTGTGCGCGCTAGAGTGAGCACCGTCCAGGTGACTGCTGGCTCTCGCCATGTTGTTTGTCACACACAACGTCTTGTCCACATCCATAAGGGTGTAACTGCTTTCAAGTGACCATTTAATATGTGGGTGATCTTTTATTTGTTTATTTAATTTCCCACTACCTCACTTAGGTGTGTAATAAGTCAACATTTCTTGTGTTTGCCGACATAAAAGGAGCATGCACTGCTACACAGTTTTAAAATCCATTGGCAAGTAGAATGAAAGTTTTTCGCACACAATTGTAAGAAATTCATATAATTATTGTGCTAAATTGGATACCAGAGAAGGCTAAAGTAGGTTCCTTTTATGCTGTGTGGTGTGTCTTGTTAGGTTTAAAAAACACTTAATGGAAGAACAGAGAGGGGAGTGTGTTAAACTTGAGTGTCTGCGGTGGGGTTGAGTGTGAGTTTACTCTCGCCGCGCTTTGGGCATAGTGCTGGGCAGTTTTAACTGGTTCTTTTCTCGTCCTCTTTCTCAGAATGAGACTGAGCGGCTCCAGGGCCAGCTGGCCGGCCTGCGGAGCCAGCAGAACCGGGACACAGAGAAACACCAGATGCTGGTCACCAGCCTGAACGAGCAGCTGAAAGGGTGAGTGGACATTAGAGCTGGGCTGCATTCGGATCCAATTTTACACATTCCCTTCCCTTGCTCACTTCCATCAAGTGAGCTATCTTGTGACGTTATTTGTTACGTGCAGAAAGAAAACTTAACGGGTGCTCTGCAAGGGAGGATAGATGAGAAACAAAACAAAACTGAACTGAATGGCCCTCGCAACCGATATAGGAATTCTACCCCATAGAGTTGAAACGTGACCTCATTGCATTGTGAGGGAACTGAGGCAATCTAATTAGCCTACTAATTATATTTACATAACTACTCCCTCCCCTTAAATTGGAACCAAATCCCACTTGGTGTGGCTGCCATATTTCATCCTGGCATTTTCAGGATTCCCCCTTGAAGCAAGGGAAAGGAACGACAGGAAGAAAGAATAAAATTTGGATCCGAACGCAGCCAAAAGCTGGCCACCTGCTTTGACTGAGTATTGGTACACTGCTAGAAAATTGTAAAATTTGTCAATAAAAAAAACTCCCTCCAATTATACCTCCCTCAACACCCCTTCACCATCTACGGCTTCCCTTGCGTTTGGCATATCCTCAATTTCCAAGGAATACTAAAATTAGTCAGCTCAGTAAAGACAAGACTCACACACTTTCCTGTGAATAATAAGTTCTTCTGATTAACCTTTTTCTCCACAAGGTTCAGAAGCTATTTGAGTATATTTTCTGCTTGAGTTGTACAATTTGTTGTCGACCCAGTGATACTCTGAGTTTGCCACAAGGTGAAATGCATGAATGTCTTTACAGATTGGCAAGGTAAGGCGACAATGTTGTGTAAGACTTGAAATTCCTTTCCCTTTTGGTGAACATTAGACTAAGCGAAGCGCAGGAGTGCCTGGAAACGTCACTGATCGAGAAGGAGCACACAATTGCCAAAACCTCAGAAAAACTGGAACTCATCGATAGCCTCCGAGATTCTTTGAAGGAAAAAGAGGTCCAGCACAGAGAGCTCTCAGAGAAGCTGCTTCAAACAGAGCACAGTGTAAGAAACGTTTCACTAATTTAATTTTACGTTCTCAAAATCTGGTAAAAATGCCACGCATTATACTGAATGTGCTTTTTGTCCTGTTTTTAGTTGACTGAAGTTACTAAGAAATGCAACACCTTTGAAAAGCAGTGTTCTGAGTTGAAGACGTCTGTCACAGAACTGACACAGAAGTTTAGCACCCTGAAGGAAAAGGTAAAGTTAAATGTATAGAAGCATCTGTATTTGCTTTAGCAAGAATATGTTTTGGAGTTCCTGAAAAATAGATTTTTGTATATTTTGCACAAAGATATCGGACATTTTTCCAACATCTGCCTTGCATAACTTTTTTTTTTTTTCCTTCTAAACCTGTAGACAAACAAACAAGAGGCAACAATAGAATCCCTACAGAGTGATCTGGAACAGACGAATGATGAACTGGACAAGCTGAACTCAACGCATTTGGAAGAAAGGGCCCAACTGATTCATGACCTTCAAAGCTGTGAGCGAGAGATTGACAACCTCAAGGACATACTCATTGACAAAGAAACGGAGATCTCTGCTCTTTCTAACAACATGAGTGAATATGCTGAGCAAATTGTGGAACTGAAACGGGAGATCAAAGACAAAGAGGAGGCCCTGGTACTCATAGATACTGCATTGACCAGAGCAGAGCAGAAAGCTCAGATTTTAAAAGACTCACAGTCTTCAGACCAGCAAGCCTTGAACACAAAGATAACAGACTTACTGGACCAGTTGAAATCCACAGAGTGCGAATTAAGTGAGGCTAAAGAGCAAAAAGAACTAAAGAGGAAGGAAATTGAGGTTCTTGTTAAACAAACCCAGGAGGACAACCAGACCATCCAAAGTCTTCGTGGGGAAATTCAGAAGCTGAATGTGAACCATCACAGTCACCTCACAGAATGCGAGTCCCAGATTTCTTCCCTGAAGGAGCAGATGACAGTGTCTTCTCAAAGGCTGCAGGAGTCTGAGGCCCTCCTCGTGCAGATGAAAGAATCAAATGCCACCAGTGAAAAGTTGCAGGATCAACTTCAAGATAAAGAACAGTTGTATGAAAAAGAGCTGAAGTCCTTTAAGGAGGAACGAAATAAGCTTCTTGCTGAAGTCAACAAACACAATAAGGAGCTGCAAGACTTATCCAAACAGCTTGAGGAACAAGTGGTGGGAAAGGAACAGGTTAAAAAGGAGGTAGAGGAGAAACTGGAAACAATAGCCTTGTTGGAGCAAAAGCTGACTGTCACTCAGCAAGAAGCAGAAGGTGAAAGACTCAAACTTAATCAGGAGCTGATTGCCAGAGATTCTGTAAATAAAAAGCTACAAAATGAACTACAAGGTAAATCTGAAAATATCTCAGAACTGGAAACAAGTGTGAAAACCCTGGAAAGTACAAATCAGCAACTTAAAGCTGTTGTTAAGAGGAAAGCAATTGAACTTAAGGAACAAAAGCATCTTGTTGCTGGTTTAAATGAAAAGGCTGCTATAACTTGTGAGGAAAATGTGAATTTGCACTCTGAAATCACTAAACTCACAGAGGAGAGTGAGAAACTAAGGCAGGAAGTCGCAGTTGGTAAGAGATCCCTGTCAGAGCTGATGGAGGAGAACAGCACAATGCAAAGCAGAATATCTTCCTTCGAGATACAACGCTCAGAAAACTGCAAAGTCATTGATGGGCTACTGAAAGAAAAGGAAGAGTTGACTGTAAGGACTGAAGAGCTCAGCAGTGTCCTTAAACAAACCCAAAGCACCATTTCCGAGAGTTTGCTTGAAAAAACAAACGAATGTGGTCAACTCACAAAACTACTTTCTGAAAGTAAGGAGTTCGTAGCGCATTTACAGGAACAAGTCAATCTCTTGAATTCTCAGGTAGATCAACTCAAATCTTGCGTGGCTGAAAAGGAGAAAATGGCTTTTGATCAAAGTGCAAAGTGTGATGAGCAGGGAAGCCAAATAAGGCAACTTCAAGAGGCTTTATCCTTGCTCCAAGAGCAGAGTGCCACTTTGAGGGACAAAGACGCTGCTTTGCAACAGACAACAGCTAAATGTACTTCCTTGCAGAATGAAATTCTCCAGCAGAAAGAGTTTCTCTCTGGTCTGCAGGGGGAAACTGAATCCCTCAGAATTGAGTGTGCAAGATGGAAACAGAGTTTAGAGGAAAATGAACTGACTCTGACAAGTAAGACTCAAGAGTGTCAAAATTATCACGATGAGCTGAGCGAAAGCAGCCAGTGTGCGGATTCACTGCGCAGCAAGTTGGCTGTAGTTAATGAAAATGCCCTAAAGTTTGAAACTGCCCATAGTGATCTGAAAGCGTCCCTTGAAAATAAAATTGCTGACAATAAAAAGTTGAAAGAAGAGAGTAATTTCAGACAAAGTGAAGTGGTTCGTCTTCAGAATCAAGTTCAGGCATTATGTGAGGAAAACCAGAGACTACAGGGTGCTATTGAGAGCCAAGAGAAAGAACTTACTGAACAGAAACTGCTTGTGGAGGATATTGGAAGGAAGGCTGATGTCACTCTTGAGGAGAACATAAATCTGAAGGCACAAGTGACTAAACTCAATGAGCAGATTCAGGTACTGCAGCAGGAGGTCACCAATAATGGTATATCCCAGTCAGAGCTACTAGATGAAAGGAAAAAAGCACAAAGTAAAATATATGCCTATGAGGTGCAGCATTCAGAAAATTGTAAGTCTATTGAGGGACTGCTGAAGGAAAAGGAAGAACTCATTCTTTGGACCGAAGAACTCAAAAAGCAAAATGATTCAGTTTCAGATAATTTGCTGGAAAAAACGAAAGAATGTTGTCATCTCGCAAACTTGCTCGCTGGAAGTAAAGATACAGTTACACATTTTCAAGAGCAGGCCAGTTTTTTTAATTCTCAGATGAATCTACTCCACTCTAGCGTTGCTGAGAAAGAGAAAATGGTTATTGATCAAAAAGCACTTTATGAAACACAACAGAGCCAACTTGAGCAGCTTCAAGAGACTCTGTCCCTTCTTCAGGAGCAGAGTACTGCTTTGAAGTCAGGACTGTTAGAGAAAGATAGTACCTTGCAACAGGTGACATCAAAATGCACCTCCTTAGAAAATGAATTTGTTCAGCAGAAACAGGTTCTCACCCGGCTGCAGAGTGAATCGGAGTCCCTCAGAAGTGAGTGTACGAGACTGAGTCAAAGTTTAGAAGACACCGAGCTGTGTCTTAGAAATAAGACTCAGGAGTGTCAAAACCATTTTGATGAGTTGAGCAAGAGCAACAAGTCAGTAGTTTCTCTTCAGGGTCAGCTGGGTGTAACAAATGAAGAGTCACTAAAGCTGGAATCTGAAAGTGTAAAATTGAAGACATGCCTGGAAAATCATGTCACAGAAAGTAACAAGCTAAGAGAGCACGTGGCTCAGATGGAAAATGAAATTGTAGACCTCAAGATCCGCATTCAGGTACTAAATGAGGAAAACTGCAAATTTAAAATTGAAGATCAAAATTTAGCTACTGAGGTGTCTCAAAAACTGAAAGAAATTGAAGTTCTCCAGTCAGAGCTCTCCCACAAAAATAACAATATTGTTTCTTTAACTGAACAGCTGGCAGCTGGCAGTTTGGAAAGGGAAAGTGTAGAGATGACATTACAGCAGAGAACTGAATCTATGAATCAGCAAGAAATGTTTATAAAGCAGTTGCAAGCTAAATCAGTGGAAGGGAAAGATCAGCTGAACCAGAAGATGGAAACTCTCATAGAGCTGCAGACACAAATTAAGAACATGCATAAATCTCTGCAAGATCTAGAATGGTCCTTAAAAAACAAGGAGAGGGAGCTTGAACAGTTAAAAGATAAGTTAGCAACAGAGTCTGAAGTATTCAGAACCAAAAATGATGCTAACACAGAGATCATTAATAATCTTCAGGGTCAACTGCAGACCATGTTAGAGAAAAATAACCAGCTAACCATGAGTATCACAGAAAAAGAGTCTGAGCTGCAGGAGAAAGTGAATGATTGTGACCAGCTTAGGGCGCAGTTGTCAGAGCTGGAGGATTCAGCCCTGCAGCTTAGAAACCAAGTCAGGGCCCTAACCTCAGAGTCCACTCAACTAAAGGGAATGGTGAAAGAAAAGGAGCAGACAGTTTTGGAAAGTCAAACCAGCTTCCTTAGTCACTGTGAAGACTGGAAGGTGCAATCCAAAGCCAAGGAGGAGGAATGTAATGGCTTAAAAGCCCGACTTGCTGAACGCCAAGAAACAATATCTAAGCTGGAAGTTGATCTCTTTTCTCGATCCTCTGAAATTGTCAAATTCAGAGAAGCCCTTGAGGACAAAGAGCTTGGCATTTCTGCCCAGACAAAAGCGTTTCTGGGGAAATCGGATGAAGCAGCCTTGTTCAAAGCCCAGTTTATGGAGAGCACAGAGTTAGTATCTCAACTGCAGGACCAGATTCAGGAACTCAGCAAGACTCAAGAAGAGAAACAAAGTGCCTTTTTAAATCTACAGGACAAGTATGCTGCCCATTTGGAAGAGCTTCATGACGTTAAAATGCAGCTCTCCCAAAGGAATGATGAAATATCAAACCTCAACAAAGCCCTTGGTGACCGCAGTGATGCTGTACAAGCTGCAGGAGACACTGCTGATGCCCTGAGAAATGAGTCGGCACTGCTTCAAGACAAACTTCAGCGCATCCAAGCATCTAATGCCAAACTTTCAAAGCAGAAGGAGGATGCTCTCGCTGCCCATCAAACAAATGCAGCTTCTTTGACTGTTGAAATTGAGAGTTTGAAGTCGCAGCACCTACAGGTTGCTTCACAAATGAATGCATTGACAGAGAATATTGAGCAAAGGGAGCTAGCCTTGCATGCAATAAATAATCAGTATTCTGCACAAGTTAAACATGCAGAATACCTGGTTACAGAAATGCAGAAACTGGACGAGCAGAATAAAAAGCTGAGAGAAGAAAGCAGTCTGGCAGCACAGCATTTTCAGCAGCAGCTGGGTTTGTCCATCAGTGAAAAAGAACACTGGCAGCAAGAAGCAAAGAAAGTTATGAATGAGAAAGAGGAACTTGTAAGAAATTACAACAGCCAATTGCAAATACTCCAGGGGCAGTTGAGTCTCAAGAGTCAGCAACACCTCAGTAGCATGAATGAAGCAGTGGAGAAAATGAAGACAGAGAAGGAACTTCTTCAGGTGCAGGTTAGTGACAAGGATGGAGAAATCGGTAGATTAATGTTAGAAGTGGAAAAAATAGCACAAACCCTCCAAGAGTCTGAAAATGAATGGTTGTCTGTACTTGATAGGGAAAAACAAGATAAAAACCTTATAATTGAGCAGTTACAAAGCAATGAAAATGAGATGAAGTCAAAAGATGTTAAGATCCAGGCATTGCAACAGGATCTGGATAATTTGCAGGAGAAATTTGTTGAGATAACAACTGCACTCAAAGTCCGCTCAGAGCAAATTAAAGAGAAAGAACTGAAAGCGGAAGACTTGAGTCAGCAAATTCTAACAAATAATAAGAAATTAGAGGACACTCTTTTAGCCTTACGGAAAAAAGAAAATGAGAACTTGCAACTTGGGCAGACTTTAATAGACAGGGAAAATGCATTAAGAAACTTTGAGTTAAGTAAAAAGTCTAGTGATGTTGATTTATCTGAATTCTCACAAACTATGTCCAATAGATTAGTTGCTTTGGAGGAAGAAAGGTTTTCTTTACAAGCTGCGATTAAACAGCTGAATGCAAATCATCAATCTGAAGTAGAGTGTTTGAAAGAGGAATTACACAAAGCAGCGTGCTTTCTTCAGCAAAAACAAAGTGAACTGTTTGAAAAGGAGAGAGGATATCAGGAGGAAAACCAGCAAGTTTGTTTACTGCAAAAGCAGGTGAAACATTTACAAGGAGAAATGCAGATTGGCTCCGAAAATCTTAGAGTGGCAGGTATTAACCAGGCAAGTCTTCTGAGTGAAATCAAAAAGAGAGAAGATCAGATTAGTTCTATTGACATTCAGGTAGGCCAACAAAAAGAATTGATTGCAACACTTAGTCAGCAGTTAAGAGAAAAAGATGCATCTGTCACCCAAGTAATGGTATCGGCATCAAACGAAATGGTGAGGCACACAGAGGAAAAGAATCTGCTTGTGTCACAACTGCAAAGCCTGCAGGATGCCCAGTGCTGCTCAATTAAAAAACTTGAAAATGTCACTCTACAGTTGGAGGAGAGCACAGCTCACCTGTCTCATTATCAGGGTCAAATAGAAATGAAGGAATCAGAGAATGGGGAGTTGGTCAAGGAAAATGAACAGCTGAAAATTCAACATGGGAAATTGTCCAAAGAAAAAGACCTAATGAAGAAGAAACTTCAAGCGGCTCTGGTAGTGAGAAAGGACTTGCTGAAGAAGATAGAGGAGTATAAAAAGCAAATTGAAGAGTGTGAGAAGAATGGCTTAGAATTGTCCAGTTTCCATGAGAAACTCAAAGAAGTGACATCGCAGTCAGAGAACACAGCCAAAGAGTACAAAGCTCACATTAGTCTTTTGACAGAACAAATTATACAAAAAGACAATGAAATCCTTGAACTTTCCCAGGTCATTTCTGGAAAAGAAGAACTTGTGCAACAGCTACAAAATGATACAAAATGTTTACAAACAAGGCTCAATGAGCAAGAGACTAATTTGAATATTGCTGTCCAGTCACTTAAGGAAAAATGTGAACTTGTTGACCATCTCCAAGTGGGTATCACCGATAAAGAGGAAGCCTTTGAACGTGAACGTTGTGAGATGATACAGAAATTGGAACAATTTAAAGGGGACTTGGTTGATAGAGAGGAGATCTTGAAAGTTGAAAGGGCAGCCTCTCTATCTGCTAATTCAGATGCTGAGAATGAGCTGGAAAAAGTAAAGCAAGAAAAAGCAATTCTGCAAAAGAAGGCTCATGCAGCTTTACTAGCTAGAAAGGAAACCATGAAAAAATTGCAAGATAATGAAAGGAAGCATGCCTCAGAACTTTCTGAGGTAAAAGAAAGTTTAAACAAGCTTCTAGAACAACATTCTCAACAAAGAAATGAGGTTAACACAATTCAGATTAAATACGATGAGAAAGTCAAAGATCTAGAGGACAAGCAACAGTCTATAGCTTCCCTCCAGGATGAAGTAAATTCCTTTAGAGAGTGCATTGAAGAAAAGGATAAGAATCTCCAAGAACTCATTCTATCATTCTCAGAGAAGGAAAGCCAAGCACAAGAATTGGAAGAGCGTCACAACAGGCTGACAAATATGGCATCAGAAATGGAAAGTAAAGATGCTGTTCTACTTGACCTGAGACAGAGTTCAGTAGAGTTGTCTGAAAAAGTGAAACGAGTTGAATCTGAACTTGGCAAAGCACAGGCAGAGATAAAAGAGAAGTGTAATCAGCATTTAGAACTGCAGGAACAGTTACAAATGTCACAAGCGTTGGTAGATGACCTCCAGTGTGCTCTCAAGGCAGTTGAAGGAGATAAGAGACACCAGTTTGAAGATTTGGACAAAATAAACAAAACACTACTTGAATCCAACAGTCAGATGAAGGAAGAGCTTGAAAATACACTTTCTGTGATTTCACAACAGTCACTAGAACTTGAAACCATCCAAAACACTTTAACAGAAATTCAAAACCAGTTTTGCCAGGAGAAGGTATGTTTGGAAACCAAGCTTGAAGAATCCCAGACTCACTTGAATGAGTCTCAGGCTCAAGTAGAAAGCTGCAAATTGCACATTGAGACATTGCAGACAGAAAAGGAAATATTTAAGGAAGCAGTAGACGTATTGGAAACAAAACTCAATGAATCTGAAAAACAAAAGGAAGACCTTCTTCGAAAAATAAGTGTCATGCAAGAGGCGGAATTGGAACATCATTCACTTATGGGAATTGAGGCGTTCCAGTCAAAGTCCTATACTGAAGGACTTGAGGCAAGCCTGAAAGAGAGAGATTGTTTAATACAAGAAAAGGAAGAACTTATTGCTGCTTTGGAACAACAGCTGCAAAAAGAAATTCATCTCCATGAGGTTGCATTGGACAAGATGAAAGTGAAAGTTAATGAACTACAGCAGAGGTCTGCAGAGACACAGGAAACAAGCAAAACAGAGGAACACAGAGATGAAAATAAATCCATCGAACAGGTCACTAGAAAACTCCAGGCAGCTTTAATCTCACGAAAAGAAGTCATGAAGGAGAACAGGTCCCTCAAGGACCAAATTCAGATATTGTCCTCAGAAAAAGAGAAGATCAGCGAGTCATCTACAAGCCTTAATGAGTCATTTGCAGAACTGTCACAACACAAAGAAGACTTGGAAAATGCCGTTTTGTCCCTGAAAAAGGAAAAAGAAAAACTAATTTCAGAGATTGATCAGATATTGAGTGACAACCATAACCTTTCTGCTGCATGTGAAAGCCTTAAACGCACAATAGAAAACATCACTCAGCAGAAACAAGCTTTTTCATGCCAGATGGAGTCCCTTAAAGACTCCCAGACTGTTGAATTGTCAGAATGGAAATCAAAACACACAGAACTGAAACAGGAATATGAATCTCTATTACAAGGTTATGAAAATGTCAGCAATGAAATAGACAAGATGCGACAACTACTTGAGGCAGCCCGAAAAGAGAAGCAAGAGGTTCTCTTAAAAGCACTTAATGCTGAATCAGAAAAGGAAAGACTGGGGAAGCAAATCAATGAATTGGAGGAAGAAAATGAGAAAATTAAAGAAAAGATGCAGAAGTTCGCCAAGGCTAAACAACAGAAGATTGGAGAGCTTGAGGAAGAAAATGAAAAGATAAGAAATGACCTGCTAGAAATTGATGAGAAAGAAGAATGCAGGGTTGAAGTGTTGACTCTCAGGAATAATGAACTTGAAACAGAGATTATTGGTCTAAATGAATCATCAGAAGACCTTAGGGTAAAATTAAATGAGATTCAGCATGAAAATTCCAGCTTGGCAGAACAGTTAAAAACAACAAGTTCTTCATTAGAAAAGTGGCACAGTGAATCAAAGGCAAGTGAGCATAGTCTGCAATTAAAGGTAGATAAGGCTCTTAATTTAAATGATTCATTAACTGCTCAGATTGAGAGTCAAAAAGCAGAAATTGCAGCCACTTGTGAAATGGTTGAACTCGTGCAAAATGAAAAGCAAATTCTTTTTGAAAAATTAACCAAGCTGCGAAAAGACCATGAAGTTGAGTTAAATGAGAAGGACAAGGTTGTGACAGAAATTAAGGGAGTTGTCAGTCAAAACCTGCAGGAGACTATCAGCTTAAATGAAAAAGTGAGGATTTTAGAAGATGATAAAACTCTTTTGCAGGAGGAACTTGAAAATGTTCAGGAGACATCTGACAAAGTGAAAAATGAGAATGAGTATTTGGAGACATTTCTTCTTAAAAATTCTGAAAAAATTGATGAGTTAACAGAAGCACTCAGTGTGATGCAGGGTCAGAATGCACAACTCTCAACCCACCTGACTGAGAGCAAAGAGGAAAAGGTCAGATTTTCACAAGCGAAGGAAGAGCAGCAGTTGAAATTAGTGAAGGAGTTTGAGGAAAAGCTGAAAGTCATGCAGAGGGGAAATGAGGGATCCAAAAACATAAAAAAGGAGCTTCAGGAGCTGTTGAAAGAAAAGCACCAAGAAATCAACCAGTTTCAGCATGATTGCATCAAATACCAGGAGCTGATACTTGACCTGGAAAAATCTTTGAAACTGTCTGAGTCTGAACGTGAACAGGTGGAAGGAAATCTGAAGGGAATGAATGAGAAGATATCAGGCTTTGAGAATGGGCTGAGGCATCTTGAAGCAGAACTTTCATCGTATAAGAACCAGCTCAGTGAGTCCAGTAAAGAGCTGGAAAGCATCAACTCAGAGAACAACAGATTGAGAGAAGAAATTTCAGGGAAAGACAAACAAGCTGAAATTAAGATGGTGGAACAAGAGAAAGCTCTGGAAAGAGTTGCAGAACAGCAAATGACGCTTTATAAAGGAAAGCTTGCTGAATTCCAGAATCAAATCAATGAGCTCCAGGCTCTAAAGGTCAGCAATAGTGACATAGTTATGGAGTTAAAAAGGCTGGTAGACTCACAAGATTTACAGATGAAAACACTTAAGAGAGAGTCTGAGACAAACTTAGCCAAGCTCTCAGCCCTTTCAGAAAATCGACAGGGTGAAGATCTTGCAAAGCAATGGGATGATGCATTCCGAAAGACTTTACAAGAGAAAGACAACCAGCTCCTAGAACAGGGCTATGTAATAAAGAGACTTCTCGAGGATGCAAGAGTGAAAGACAAGTTGGTAAATGAGCTACAGATAACAAAGTCAAGGCAGGACAGGGCCCTGAATGAATACACAGTGGCAGCTACAGCACAACAAAGGCAACTATTTGTAATGAGTGTAAGAAATACTGAACTAAGCCAAAATGTAGATATTCTAAATAGACGAATAATGGAGCAAAGTGCACAGATTGAAAAGTTAGAATATGACAATGGTTCCCTCATCACACAGCTCACTGACAAATCTGACTCTGCCTCACAAATGCAGTCAAGCTTTGCCCAGGTAAAAGGGAAGCTTTTGGACACAGAGTCCCAGCTTCTCCTGATGCTGTCACAAAACGATAAGCTCCAGGTTGATCTTGAGAAACAGGAGGCCATTTCAGTACAGTTGAAATCACTCCTTCAGAATAAAGATTCTGAAATATCATTGCTGCTCTCCTCCAAGGACGGGCAAATTTCAGAGTATCTGGAACAGCTGCAGAAACATCACAGGGCCCAAATTGAAAATTATGAAGAGAGATTAAGTGCCTTATATAGCGATAAAGAAATGGCAGACAAGGCATTCAGGGGACTGGAGAGCAAAGTCAGAGCTCTGCAGGTAAAAATTGAAAGGTCTGTTGAGGAGAAGGAGCAAATGGCTAAAAAGTTGGAGACCTTCAAAAAATCCATGACATCCTTGCAGACAGAGAGAGACCGTCTGTTGTCCGAGTACAGGGCTTTGGAGGCCCATCGTCAGAGCGCTATGAGAGATGAAGGTGGTTTAGCAAAGGAGGAACTCGGTGCAAGCCAGGGCCTGAAGAAAGAGATCAAGGCTCTACTTCATCAAATGGACGATTTGAATTCTGAGAATGCTATGCTCAAAGCACAGCTGATCCGCTACAGAGAAGATCTCAATCAGGTCTTGTCCCTGAAGGACAACCAATTGAAAGAACTCCTCAGGAAACAAGAAGATTCCATTAAAAATCTTGAAAATCAAAAGGCCGCCATTGACGGACAATGCCGGCAGTTCCAGCTTGACCTCCAGAAAAAAGTGGAGGATAACATCATCTTAAAGTCTCAAAATTCCAAACTTGGAACTCAGGTTGAAGTACTGGAAGCCAGTATATTCGCCTTGAGAAAGGAGAAATCTGAAACGAATGAGAGCAAAGTGATTGCCGATTTGCAGCAGGCAGTTGCAGCCAAAGCTGCAGAATGTAACGACCTCCAGCAAAAACTGCTTGCCCAAAAAATGGCTGCTGATGACATGAAAAAGAACATGCAGGAACTGGAGAGCGAAACCGAGAGGAAGCTAGGTGAGGCTGAGGATAAGTTCAACAGCGAACTCAATGCTTTTGAAAGAGAAGTGGATCTAATGAGAAACGAGAAAGAGACAGCAGATGAAAGGGTGGCGGAGCTGGCCAGAGACTTGATGCAAACTGAGCAAATGCTGTCCAGCGCCAGGAATGAAGGCAAGGACTTGAAGTCTCAGCATGAGTCCTTGGGGAAAGCTATGGCTGCCTTACAGAATGACAGAGACCAGCTCATTGAGGATTTCAAAGTCTTACGTAACAGGTACGACGAGGAACTCAGGGAGACCAAATCAGCAACGAGGAAGCTTGAGCATCAGCTCGGCGAAGCCAACTCTGAGCTCAGCAGCCTCACTAAAGACCGCTACATTCTGACCCAGAAGCTCTCGGCCTTGCAAGGTGCAGATGCCCACTCTCAGCTACTGCGGCAGATAGACGAGCTATGCAGAACCATATCGGAGAAGGACACAGAGCTTCGAAGGTTCTCGCTTGAGAACGACACTTACGGCAAACAGCTGACGGCCTTCTCCAGGTCAATGGCCAGCCTTCAGAATGACAGGGACAGGCTGATGCAGGAGCTTGCGGGGGCAAAGAGGGTGTGTGAGGCCAGGCAAGGGGTGAGCCCTGCTGAGGCAGCACCTGGGAGCAGTGAGGAGTTGAGTAGCTTTAGGAGCAATTTCCATGCCCTGCAGACTGAGAAAGATAGGCTGGTAAGTTGGCATTGATGTGTTCGGCTCATTTTAAAGCCTTGTGCTTGAGCTTGTAGAACGCATGCAGCTTGTGTTCTTTGGCTGCTTTTTCTTGGCTTAAATTTCAAAGATGTGACGCCTGTATTGTGGTGTGGTGATGCAGCTTTTTGGGTACATTTGGGGTACATTGCGGTAGCATAAACTTTTTGTTATGTTGTTCATCTTTAGCTGGAAGATATTGGAAAACTGAGGTCAGAGAATGCCACAGAGATGACACAGAAGAAGCTGAAATGCAAACAACACACTGAGAAGGATGTTAACAAATATGAGGCAGAACTGACAAAACTGAGGTAAGGATTTAAGTGAGCTACTGCCTTCACCTGTATTGGTTACCGCCTACTTCATATTGTGGTAAAACAAGAGTTGTAGCTTTACAACAGGGTATAGGGTTTAATTTGGAACATGGCAAAAGGCACTCATTATTTGCAGAACAACATAAAGGATTATATAGCCTGCCTATTCTGGGGGAAAAACAAATTGCCCTTAGTTCTGCGCTGTTTGTTGCACTTGCAGATCCTTGGCATGTAAGACTTTATACTTTGGCTGGCACTTAAGGATTCAGTACAAACCAACCAATATAATGTATCACCTGACAAATAGTTTCGCTTAAGTATATATTAAGCGCATAAAGGACAGTGGTGTAGACATAGGTTGCTTTTTCTGTGCTTTATTCAGTTGAAAGCGAATAATCTCTCCAAGAAAGCCACAATCAGAGAGGTCATGGGTATCCTTCATCCTTTTATGCAACGGAAGCTGCTACAGTGTCAGGTTTCATCATGTCACAATGCCACTGGTGCATTTACAGCAGACTGTGGGAATAACTCTTTCTAAATTAGTGACTCTTGGTGACAGGTAGAGCATGATTGATTAGCTCCGCAGAGCCACAGGTCCACAGTTTTACAGGCCAAACTGCCCGCCGCAGTTACAAATGATACGCGGGATCTTGTCTGTCAAGCGGCATGTGAACTTTTGTCTTGCCAACAAACCTAGCCTTTTCACTCGGGCTAAAGTTGTAATAGCAAGTTCAGTCTGCACAGTTCTCAAGGTTGTCCTTCGCGGACAAATAGCCAAAGAATACCTCCTCAGCTCCCCCACAATGGCCCGCTGTCAGCTCTCTGCTGTTTTTAGTGAGGGTGTGTGGCTCAGGGGGCTGGCATGTCAGGAATGAAACTTTGGCACTAGCTACTGTTGAGTGGTCATGTTTCTCATGTCACTAAGGTTCCAGGAAGAAGAATCCTTCTGAATTAATTGTTTTGGGATACAAGCTAGTGATGGGAGAACGAGGTGTCACGAAACCAAAAAATGAGCAGAGCCACCATAAGCTATCAGTGACACCACTGACTTAAACTTTTCTGTACTGAGCAGTCTTTTGATTGGTTCAATCAAGTCGGTGATTGACAGCTAATTAGATCTACACTTATTATGGGGCTCATGGTGCATTCCCCTGTCACTGGTGCATTGATTAATGTGTGCGTGTGCTGTTTTTCAGGGCTGAGAAAGACCAGCTGCAGTCTGAGTGCAGAGTCCTGAGGGAGCAGCAGTCCCTAGCTGTGGGTGGAGTGCAGAGGCGGAGCTCTGAGGCTCAGCTGAAACAGGCCACAGGCCCTCAGGCTCTGCTTCCTCCCAAGGTATAGAAACGGTCATCAGGCCAAGCAGAGCCACCCAACAGTCGATACAGAAAAAACTGCCCATTATTAGAAAGTTTTTTGTTTGTTTTTTTGCACAAAAACACAAACTCCTTGGTTTTATAACCAACTGGAGATATAGTCCAAAAAGATGGATGTTTACCATATACTGAAGCAAATAAAGATAATGTTTTCATCCGAAAAGTAGAGTTAGCTTAGTCAAATGTCAGGTGGAAAGTACGCTACACTGAATCTGATGTGTTGTCAAAGTCAGGAGGGAACAAGTGTTTTGCCAATTTTGTTGGAAGTTGAAGTTGGCCAGCTGAACACAGCTAATTTTGACTGGAAGATGTGACCTGGAAAATCCCTGGTATACAGGATGAGCAATACAGCAGGGTGTTCGGTCTTATCCGAGAACGGCTGGTAAGGGTGCAGGCTCTATCCCAGCACTTAAACATCTCATTAAAATGGTCAGTTCTTTATGGCCTTCAGTCAGTATCTGTATTAGTTGGGTGGGGTGTCATTAGGGCTGGGCGGTATACCTTATTTTTAGGTATACTGGTGTGAATTAATCCAATGGTATGTGGTTTTGCAGTACCGTCGTCAACAGTATTTTATTGTTTTTCATCCAATAAATATTAAAAATAGCACATTGCAACAGTACGATATAAAGAATTTGCGACGTAAAGTTGTATGTTTTGAATGAAAACTCGCACCATTTAATTTTTGAAAAAATGTGACGTGACATTGCAAACAATGCGTACGGAGAACTCATGATGGAGTAGGAGCCAAGGTACGATCAAAGAAGAAAAAAAAAAACTAAAGTTGATGCATTGTATGGCGTTGATTATTGTTATTACGTGATGGGTTCAGAGTTTTGTCCTATAAGAGTATTTAAGCATGTGTGTGTTAATCAATGATTTAGACTAGCAGGTGAGGGCTGATCATTGGGGCCTGGGTTATGAATTGTGTGGCCGGAGGGCAGAGGCCAGAGTGGAAATGGTCTCTGCCCCCCCAGACTGGACATCTAGGCGCCATGGGTATGGGCTGTGGCTAATAACGTGTATTGTTGAACAAAGCATATGTCATTCGGGAACACAGAGATATGCTCTCACAGATATTGTGAACATATGCGTCAAAATCAAGGCCTCCTAATTTGTGCTGTGTCACAGTGATATTCCCACTGGCCTGTGTGATTTCAATAAACTTTTACTTTCTCTAGTAAAGTATTGGTCCAAAGCCATGTACCCTTCTCCAATAAAACTGGACACGCCTGCCTTACAGTATAATTACCCTATCCCCACATGAGGTTATAACGGTGATGGTTCCCCTTAGGAGAGTGTAGCCCCGCTGGGGAAGGATGTTCCTCCAGAGCAGTTCACTGTACTGATGGCAGAGCGGGCACAGCTCCAGCGAGACCTGCAGCGCTGCCTGCAGGAGATCCAGCAGAGAGATCTGCGCTTCCAGCAGATCAACACAAAGGTACAAAATAGAGTCACCGTCTATGCCATTTCAGGTCTGTCAATTCTGGAAATGAACAGAAGTTCAGTTCGCAAATTGAAAAATGCCTGTAATTCTCCCTTATTACAGTTAATTTGCAGGATGGAAAGGTTAAATTGGCTCAACTGATTCTTGTGTTTCTCAGCACACTGGTACCAATTTTGAAATTTCAAAATCCCTATATGCCAAGATATTTATGAAATAACTCATTGGCTTGGTGGTGAGCCATTATTAAATAACTCATTTGTTAGTGATAAATGTTTATTTAATAACTCATTGGTTGGAGGTAAGCCTTTATTGAATAATTGTCATTAGTTGTTGGGTTGGCAATCACGCATGTAGGGTTTTTACTTTATTGTGAGCAGTCCCTTACCAATAATCTCAAAACCAGTACCGGTGAAGCTCTGAAGTCTTTCACGCCCGTATTACTCTCCATACTGTTTTTTGTTGAAGGAACGCATACTGCACCCTGTTGTAGTTGATATGTGAGATGGAAATGCTCAGCTACACAGTGGGATAAACCCGTCCTACGTCTACAGAACTTTTTAGGCGGCTTTTCTCTCTTCTAAGAGCGGCAGACCTACCTACAATTCAGACAGTTTTTGAAGTCTAAACTGAAATGTGGCAAATAATAAATTGGGGCAGCACTGCAGCCCTAAGGGCGACCTTTTCCCCTGAAGACCTGCAGGTTCTGTGTTTCTGACTTGTCCGTCTGTCCATCCCCCAGCTGCATCAGACGGTGGAGGAGAAAGTGGGCGTTTCCTCCCAGCTGAAGGCCGTCTCCCAAACCCTGAGGGACACTCAGCTGAGCCTGGGCCAGCTGCAGCACCGCTGCTATTGGCTGGAGGGCCAGGTGCAGAGCCCCCACAGACAGGACCAGGCCGAGGTCAGCACTTCTGCCTGCTTTCTGTATCCCTCTGCTTTGCACAGGTTTAATCATGTAATATGTTGTATAGCAAAGTTTCTCATACTCACTTCTGGGAAGCCATCGCGTAGTCTCTTTGTTCACATCTCTTAATCACGTAAGGTTGTTGAAAACATGTTTTTAAGTTCTGTGCTGTTTTCTTTCAACTTATTTTAACAAAATTCTGGTTCTCCATTTCCTTTGTCTCCATTTCATTTTCCATAAGTGGTTTAGTTTCAGTGACCAGATTTCAGTAGTAGGAACTGAATTCACACATCTATGATTGAATCATAGGGTTCTAAAGGGTTATTAATATTAATTGTTTACTGCCTACATATATATTTCACTATATATCTAGTCTTAAATGTACTATAGCCTGCCATGACATGTCTGTGAGGTTTTCAATTGTTTACATTCCTGTATTTGGGGGTTGGTACATGCTAGGGGAGGGCCTTAGGGTATTTAACATGGATCTTTTCAGTCTGTGGGGTGACGAGTGTGGAGGGTCATTGCTGCAGAGAGCAAGTGAATGGTTGGAACGAAAGGTCTCCAGGATGTAGCTTGAATACCCCTGGTGTATACCATCTGGGCTTATGTAAGTATGGCTCTCCTCCAGGGGCTGGTGGCAGTGGAGGTCCCGCCTGGTGCACCTCAAGAGAGGAGCAACGTGATGGTGGATATGGAAGGCCTGGACACAAGAGAGCTACAGAGCAGGTACACACTCGGGTACCACAAGGGCTTAAGCGATTAACAAGGTTTGTTTTGTGAATTCTTATCTCTATTGTCACCAGAAAGCAGTGTCATGACGGAACACTCTCCATAAGAGGTGAATAAAAACAATAAAGAGGAAAAACAGAAAGCAGAGATATTTTAAAAATGTTCCTAAAAACACTTAAATATAAAGAAAGTAAAATACATCTGCAGTTATGCATCTGTGTGTGACTGTGTGGGCAATGGTTTGATGCTGGTGGTTATGGTGTTTCCTTCAGTGTAAATATAGCCAAATTATATCCGTGTTGCAGGCTAGCGGAGGCGGAGCAACAGCTGGACTCCTCCCACCAGGAAGTGGCCCAGCTGACGGAGAGTCTGGCGGAGGAGCGAGTCAGGAGGGAGGCAGCAGAGGAGGCGATGAACTTAGCCGAGGAGAGAGCCAGAAGGTGACAGAAGGACCAAGAAATACAGCCCATTTACTCTTGGCTAACTATGAACTTCCACTAAATTTAACCAGGCCTGTGTTCAGGATGAGAACAATTGCAAACTGCTTTATAAACTGAAATGTTGTTGTATTGAATGTGCAGTTGCATTGGAATCACACAACTGCGATTGTGACACCAGTTCTTGTGTACATCTTGTGGTTGTATACACAGGTTGCAGAAAACATTTCTCAAAGGTAGTTTCAAAATGTTGAAAAAAAATGTACAGTGACTATTGTTCCAGGCGAACCTTATAAACCCCAGGAAAAGGTTTTGCATCTTGAACATGACCCGGAAATTGGAGCCCTGGCCTTAAAAAGCATGTGAAACACAGGCATTATGCAGAATATGTCAGGTCTAATGGTAAGGGATCTGACGTGGCCTTTCACCTACTGTGTTTCAGTATTCACACAAGCATATCAGACCCAAGAGAGTTCAGTATTCAGCTGGAATCTGACGACGAGGTCAGGGCACTTATCATCGACCCTAATGAGCACGTCGTCATGCGAAAGGTGAGCGTTCTGAACACTTCCCCTGGAATCTGCTTCAATGAGGGCAAATATTTCTTTATTTAGATTCAATAGCTATAGAGTGGGGGTGTCGAACTCCTGCCCTGGCAGGCTGCAATGCCTGGACTCTTTAACCAATGAACAACTTAAATAAATCACTGGTGCTGAAACACACTGAAAATTAGCAGATACTGTGCCTCTCCAGGACTGGCTTCTGGATTCAGTATTCTTGAGGGCTTGAATTGTGTCTTCAAAATGGCACACATTAATGTTTTTTAAACAAAGGGAAAGTCTTTAATCCTACACATTAGAAATGCAGAAGCTGAGCATTCTATTTTTACAAGGGTCGGGCATTATGTAGCTATAAGCTTTAATAGCTGAATAAGCTTTGGCTTGAAACGTTGGTCTTTAATAATTAATTTTAAAGTTAATAATCAAGGAGAAAAAAATGATATTGAAATTAAATGAATGACCTTGTATCAATATTGTATTAAAAATATTTGTAAAACCTACAATCTGTCAATGAATGGTGTGGTTATTGAAGGGAGTGGTTATATTGACCCCGTGCTGATGTCACTAACCCTGATGCCCCCCCCCCCCAGGTTAAAGGAGGGGTCCACTCCTGCAGACGATGGGTGCGTGGGCGGAGCCTGTACTGCTCCAAGCTGCTGACGTCCCGAGCCAAATCTCGCTACCTGTTCCTCACGTACCTGCTGGCATTACACGTGGTCGTCTTTATGTGCCTCACCGGCGGCCTGTAGAACACTAAAACTGGCCAGCTACTGTAACCCACATTAGTGTCCCAGGGGATCTGGCTGTGCTCCAGTGGCCTGGGATTTTTTGGAGGAGTGATGTCGCACTCTCATCTGTGTTCACTTCTGTTTCTGTTTCACTGCTGCTTAAGACCGTTGACCCGCCCCTCGCTCCGGAAGCAGACACCCTCCCACTCCTCCCTCCTTTGTCTCAAACGGTACAGAGTTCACTTTAATTCTCGAAGACACTAAGGATATTGCTGTGGCATGGCAATGCCGTGACGTAATTAGCTGCTGATTAAGCTATGCACTGAACTTTACTGCTGTTTTAATTTATTCATCAGAAAGCAATCCAGCAGGGCTTTTCATTCATAGAGTATATTATACAAGGGTTTATGTATATCAGGTTGTACACCCTGTTCGTTGCAGTGTGCATTGTTCATGATGTTCAAGATTGTTTACACAGCCAATCGCATACAACAGCAAAATGATACTGTTCTATACAGCGGCCATTTCCTGCTTCTGTAAAACTGTGTTCCGACTGATCTGTACATATGTTGTGATTGGAAGAAAATATATATATATATATATCCATGTTTAAAGCTACAGAGCGCATCAAAGATGACATTTTCTATATAGGCTCTATTTTTTAAGAGGAAAAAAAAATCAGTAATCACCTATACCATTCACATCCAAAAGAATATTCTTCAGCATTTTGATATCATCGATGGGGTAAATGTGTGCAATACAGTGGAGGGACGGCGGAGGTGCAGTTGCTTTCACACAAAAAGATAGATTTTAATAAAGGTATCTGAACCAAAGTTTGGCCTCACACATCGTGTCCATCTACCTTTTCTCCATTTAATTCTTTTTACGTTGTATTTTGTGTTTTGTTTGATTTATTAATTGCTGATATAACTAGTGAATCACAGATTAATGGGTAATGTATTGGTTTGGTAAAGTTGAATGATAAATTCAGTCAGAAGAGAGGTACTGTAGAGATTAGGATCTGCAGTTGTAACACATTTTATTTACAGTCAACTGAAATATTTCTATTTTCAGGCAAGCTTTGTGTTTTTGGTATAGATACAGTTGGGTATAAGGCTGCTGTCAGCATACAGCACCATTTTACTGGCGAAGGCAAAATGCTGAAACGTATTAACGTATCTTTTATCTTCGTCAAAATTAATTAAAATATAAGTGTCTTTTCTGAGCATAGTTACTGAATTCTTTAGACCTACACACCTCTGCCCATGTCTATTTAAAATCAATGTGTGACTCATTTCATGACCACTAGCTTCCAAGAGCCCCTACATGAGGGTACAGTGCTGCAATTTTGCATTGACACACCTTTGGCAGGGGCTCTAGAAACTTCCTTTGAAGGCATTATATGGAGGTTGATTGGGAGCCATTGTGCAGCACGTAGAATGCCTCACTGGGAGTGAGGTCCTCTGACTGACAGCTCAAAGGGCCATACCTCCATTATGACTGATGCACGAGTCCTTATTTATAGTTTGCGCTTCTGCAGGACAACAGAATGCCTTTACGCGAGTGCGCCATCCACCCGTTTTTCCCTCAATAGGCCAGACGAGCGCTACCCCCCGTGCAATAAATTACCGTCTAATATTACCACGCAGAGTCGGCGGCGAACGGCCCATTTTGTGGGACAGAATCTGGCTTTGCCTCTGCCGTCGTGCCCTTTTCTCATCCGCAGAGGACAGCGATCGCCCTGCCTTTTCCGAGTTGCGTCTCGCTGGTCGACGTGGCGATGTCTCCTAAAAAGGGCCGATGGTTTGGAGGCATTTGGTGGCCCGAGTCCTGGGGATTCCTGTATAAATACTTAGGCCAGGTGAGGGGCTCCCTTACTCTCTCAAGGGTGCGATACGCCAGCAGCCTGTCCAGCACACCGGGGTGAGTCAATATACCACATATAACACACATATAGCCATACTTTAAGTCTTTTTGAGAGGGATTCACAAGTTAGCAAGTTGTTTTGTGTTTTTAACGATTTCAAAGGAAATGGCAACTGAATTATTTCAGACAACCCAGAGAAAAACAAGTGTGCATTGTTACCCTGGGTTGTATGCATGTCCCCAGTTAATTCCTGGGGATAGAAAAACTAATTGAATAAGTGCATTATAACTATTATGCATGCGTTCTAATTGGGTTAATTTAAAGGTATTTGTGACAAACACTAACTGAAGTTTAATGCTGATTAAAATGTATAAGAAAACAGCCTGTCAGAAATTCTAAGGCTTGTGTTTATTGTTCATTTTAAAAGTTGAAATGTGTGCTGGAAGCCTTCTGTGTGTATAGATGGTGACATTGGCTTACCTAAAGAAGTCTGTAAATGTTCCATTGTGAGAGGCCAGTGTAAGGCACAATGTGGAGTATGTGACATAGCGTGGGTGTATTTCCTACCTATATTTCCTACCTATTTCCTAAGTGCTATGTTTATGTATTGCACCTGCTGTTCTGGTACGCTAATAAGCTTGACCTGTACTTACCATGCAATTTACAATTTAGTCATTTAGCAGACGATTTTAGCCACCGCAACTTACAAAAGTATACTTCACATTGTAAGCGAACGGCACTAGAGCTAGAGATACGCAAAGTTCCGGTCATGCAAGTGCCACCATCAAGGTGCTCATGTCAAGACATGCAAGGGAGAGGGGTTAGTTTTTTATTTATTTATTTTTTTTAATGGAAACATTGAGGTGAATACAATACTACAGTTCCCGCTCTTACTGTGTGTGTTTTTTCGCACAGGTCTACAACTGCCTGATTGAAGATGTGTGACGAGGAAGAGACCACTGCCCTGGTGTGTGATAATGGCTCCGGCCTGGTAAAAGCAGGCTTCGCCGGAGATGACGCCCCAAGAGCTGTCTTCCCCTCCATTGTTGGCCGTCCTCGTCATCAGGTGACCTCACCCTGCCCCGCCCTATCCTGCCTTGAAGTCCTGTCATTTACAACACTTTCAGTTTTAATATGAAACATAATGACCTCACTGTATGAGGTTGTATTGTCAAGCGACTCGCATCCCGTACTCTCACCCACAGTGACTTGCGCTTCTTTTTACATTTTTACGTAAATTTAATTTCTACAGCTGGATTCATACAGAAGAAATTTTGGTTAAGTACCTTGCTCAAGGATACAACACCAGTACCTCAGCTTATGCTACACTACCGCCCCAGAACTCCTATAACTCATGCAAGAAGAACATTTAGTTAAAAACAAAGTATTTACCAGGATTCCTGAAGTTGTTCGTATTTTATCTTTGGTCCTTTAAGGTCTTTAGGTCCTTTGGGGACTTTCTCCTTTCTCGTTTTCAGCAGTGGGCCATCTTCATTTTGGCTCTAATTTCATAGTGCTTTCCCATTAACTCTCCATTTGTTAGGGTCAGGGATTAAGAAGCTGTGGTAACATTTGTGCACCTCTGTGGTGTGACTGCATCCGTTTCACTTTCAGAATTTATTTTATTTTATTTTTTAAAAAGGAGAGCAGACAGCCCCCTAGCTTCATTCAGACAGAAAGCACAGGGTAACAGATAGAGAAGGGACCACAGCTGAGAAGGTGCAATGACTGAGATCAAACCGCCGTGCAGGGAATGCGGCTCGACAGTCCTACAGACTGCAGCCCATGCCTCACCTCAGAATTGATTTTTAAGCCCAGTAGAAATGATTGGTTTGGTATTTATAGACCAGCAAGGTCTTGAGCCAGATTGAAGGTCTTTAAGAGCAGCTGAAGGTGAATTAATGTGATCATTTTAACAGAACGGTGCTTTAATAGTGAAATCTGATAGTGTGCCCAATCACTGAGCAGTTCTACGTGTAAGGACCAGTTGATCCAGGATTTGTGTCCTCTAAGAACTTTATCTCCCGACCAGAGGAATTAATGCCCAATTTGGTGCATTAAAAACAATAAATCGGTCACCAAAGTTGTTAGTAGCTGGTTTGCTATAAAAATGAATTAACTTTTTATGCTATTTCTATAATTAGAACCACAGGACATGGAAAATAAATTTTCTTTGGATTGTATACAGAAGACAGCCAAGTGGTGATTTACCGTGCTTTTAATTTTATGAGAAAAGACTATAGCATCAAACCATCTGCAAACCACTTCATGAAGAACCAGAAAACCTCTTTAAGAGAGAAACCCTTTTTTGTAGGGTGTGCCAATGAAGATTCATTGCTAATGTTGAGCATTGACGTGCCGATGACCAGAAAAGGCCTGTAGTTTACTGGATTCTCATGTTCTTTCCTTCAGGGTGTGATGGTGGGTATGGGTCAGAAAGACAGCTACGTAGGAGACGAGGCCCAGAGCAAGAGGGGCATCCTGACCCTCAAGTACCCCATTGAGCACGGAATCATCACCAACTGGGACGACATGGAGAAGGTGCGAATCACCAGGGACCACCAAAGCACCACCAACCACTGTTTTTCATTTTTATTTATTCCTTTTTTGAGGGGGCGGGGGCATTTTTAAAAACAGAAGATATGACAGGACAAGGTCTTGTGGCATGCATCTCTACTATGGCACTGATTTTATTTCACCCTTTATTTATTGTCTCTATAGCTCAAGTAGTGGCTTTCTAACCACGTTAGATGCATAGATGGACTTGGCATTTCCAACGATGAAAAGAAGAAAGAACGTATGACTCAGATTCATCAAAACTTTATCCGTTTCTGGTCTGAATCTGTTCAGTCTCTGCATACCTCCCAAAAGTGTTCAGAAGTTGATTTATAAATAGTACATGGAAAATATTTGGCCCATGTGCACCATTTAGAAAACAAGAATCCGGCCCTTAGGAAGGTGCATTTGAATAATGCTGGCCTAGACAGTGGACATATTAATTCAGTTAAAACACGCTTCTTGATTTCCAGTAAATATGTCACACGTTATACCATTTTAAAGTGTTAAAACTCACAATTCTATCTATATAAACTATTTTACGATCCCAATGTTATAGTGACAACGGTATAGTTCCTTATTTTGTAACATGATAAAAAACAGGCTTAATTAACACGACCACTCCATATGTTCTATGTGTTCTGGTAATCCCCAGAAGATGCAAATATCACGGTTAAGTCAATATATATATATATATTATATATTTATATATATATATTTTAGGCGAGAAAAAACTATATACCACTGTGTTTGAGCTTCTGTTACTTTGTTTCAGTAATACTTTTTTGAGTAATTCTGAATACAATCTCCTAAAGGTCACTTTACAGAAGAGACCAGGATTATGCCTGTAGTCAAATGGGTTCAAGAACAGTAACCAATTTATTTTCAGGCTTGTGTTCAAAAAGGTGGTGCTTGAGAAGGGTTTAAGTTGGTTTTTGCAGTTTGTACAAATCACAATGAAGGATTACTGGCAATATAATTCAGCCATACCTCAAGGACAACATAAATGTTTGTGGACCCACTGTTGCCTGTATCTGTCCTACATTCTGGAACCTCGTCCTTCCTGTCCTCAGATCTGGCATCACACCTTCTACAATGAGCTGCGCGTAGCCCCTGAGGAGCACCCCGTCCTGCTGACCGAGGCCCCTCTTAACCCCAAGGCCAACAGGGAGAAGATGACCCAGGTGGGCCCTACCCCCGTCCCACCACAATCCTAAAATTCACCTGGGTTTGCAGCAGCAGGAGCATTGTTACAGGTCATTCTGTGCCACGTGCAAGGACAGATTTTTCTGGAATTAAGTACTTTACCAAATACTTAAAACAAACAACCTGTTATCAACCTGGTCAGGCTTGGAGTACTGTAAGGTCATGAGCCTAACATGAGCCTTCAAAAACAATGACAGCAGAAAACACATGACCAAACATGACAGTTTGTTCTAAGGCCTATGCTAAGGACAGTGCTGGCTTTGCATTAGGGGACAGTAGCACACCCATAGTAGGTTCAAATCCATGAACCTCAGGTAAAATCACTGGTACTTGTATAAATGACTTATCCAGTCCAAATTATTGTTAGCTGAACACACTATAGCAGGGGTGGCCAATTCCAGTCCTGGAGGGCTGGTGTGTACGCAGGTTTTAGTTTCCACCAATTACACAGGCTAAATGAGCGAATTGGCTGTATACACCAACACTGGTTCACAGTAAACCGTTAGATCACAGTAAAAGTTTCATATAGGGACATAATAAAAGGCTTCGGCTGTCGTTCATGAGCTTGTCAAGAAATGTAGCTAAAATTTCAGACGGTGTCGATGTTAAGGTCTACTTAAGTAAGTAAGGCCAGAAGTTGGCATGAAAACCAGAAACCAGGATGGCCCTCGTTGACCATCTCTGCTCTATGGTGTTCCTCCTGTTTTCTTATGAGGACTTCCTGTGATCTGACGATGACTTTTTTGTGTTATTATAAGGACTTCCCATGTCATGGTGTGGCCTTTGTCCCTGCAGATCATGTTTGAGACCTTCAACGTCCCAGCTATGTACGTGGCCATTCAGGCAGTTCTCTCCCTGTACGCCTCCGGTCGTACCACTGGTGAGTGCTCACTGACATCTATGGTATTATAACCGCTTTACAGCCATTTCACAAAATGTATTTAAAAGAAGCATTTGCATCACGGTCCGTGACGATCAGCGACTTGCTGACCAATGGGATTGCGTCTGGTGTGTCTAAAGGGATCGTGCTAGATGCAGGCGATGGCGTCACCCACAATGTACCCGTCTATGAGGGCTACGCCCTCCCCCACGCCATCATGAGGCTGGACCTGGCCGGCAGAGACCTGACTGACTACCTCATGAAGATCCTGACTGAGAGAGGCTACTCCTTTGTGACCACTGGTGAGACCAATCTGCCCTTATGGAAATGGCATAAATAGAAAATGTATTAAAATATATTGATATCAAAACACTTAACAATATATGGGCTTTGGGACATGGCAGTATATTTTGTTGCAATAAATTTTAAATATATTTATCATCATATATTTTGTAAAGTCACACATTTATAACATATTGCAGTATATTCCATTTCCAAAACCTTCATTTTACTATTTTACTATTTTTTCTCAAGATTGAGAAAGTTACAGTTCTGATTCTTAATCATCTGATTAATATGAAAATGTCAAATAAACAGGTTCCGTTAAGACTTAAAAATAAATAAATGAATAAAAATAATAACTTTGAAGAATAATCTAAAAATTCCATTGTAACCATAATAACCATTTGGAAAGATTATGAAAAAAATTGGAAGTCTGCATGTTTAAAATAAAAACAACCTTTATCATTGAGTATATTATAGAACTCATATTTTATATCATGTAAACAGTGTATTAATTGATTACTGTGAAATACATTTTTATATACAGTTGCACTCAAAATTATTCAACCCCCTTCACTTTTTGCACACTTTATTGTGTTGTAGATTTAAAAGAGAGATAAAATTGCCATTTTTGCCCATCAATCTACACTCAATAACCCATAATGACAAAGTGAAAACATGTTTTTAGAAATTTTTGCAAATGTATTAAAAATCAAAAACTGAAATCTCATGTGCATAAGTATTCAACCCCTTTGCTTTAATGTATTTTAAAAGTATCATATTTTGTATTTGGTCACATATCATTTGCATGCTGTTACTTCCTGAAGTCTGTGACCCATCAACATCAAAAGACTCTCAATATCTTATTTTCAGGTACTGTTACAAGCGATACTATAACCTCTCTGCATTTGAATGGGTCTCTATGGGAATTGGGGGGTGAGACTAGATTCAGCTGTAAATTATGCTGGTACAGTAAGGAACACATGACTGGCAAAATGGCTGTAAGTCATCAAGGGTATAATGTATCAAACGAGCCCCAAACCATCACTCTACGGCCAGATATGGAGTAGATATGGATGGATCACTTTAAGGGTTTCTTCTCCGGACTTTTTTCCCCATAGAGTTCTATAGGAAAATGAGTCAGGAGAAGAAACCCTTAAAGTGATCCATCCATATCTACTCCATATCGGGCCGTAGAATGATGGTTTGGGGCTCGTTTGATACCTTAGACCCTTGATAACTTACAGCCATTTCATTTCGCCAGTCATGTGTTCCATACTGTACCAGTGTAATTTACAGCTGAATCTAGTCTCACCCCCCAATTCCCATAGAGATCCATTCAAATGCAGAGAGGTTATAGTATCGCTTGTAACAGTACCTGAAAATAAGATATTGAGAGTATTTTGATGTTGATGGGTCACAGATTTCAGGAAGTAACAGCATGCAAAAGATATGCAACCAAATATGAAATATGATACTTTAAAAATACATTAAAGCAAAGGGTTTGAATACTTATGCACATGAGAGATTGCAGTTTTTGATTTTTAATACATTTGCAAAAATTTCAAAAACATGTTTTCACTTTGTCATTATGGGTTATTGAGTGTAGATTGATGGGCAAAAATGGCAATTTTATCCATTTAAAATTAAATCTACAACAAAATAAAGTGTGCAAAAAGTTGAATAATTTTGAGTTCAACTGTGTGTGTGTGTATATATATATATATATATATATTTCAACATTTCAACAAATGTCATATAACCCACATCATTGGGTTTATTCAACCCTTATGTCTGTAAAGTTATATGAGCAATCTGATGCAAGAATATGATTGTGACTGATGGAGACATTTTAAAACTGCAGAGTATGTCATTGCAGGTGTCCCAAGAAATGTTTGCCTAAAATAGTGAGTCGATAGTCCATCGTCCCAGTACGTAAGGGGAGGTGCGGAGTTTGGGAGTGGTTTTTGACAGCTGGCCTTGTGCAAGGGTGTGTGAGTCAGGGAAGCGGTATCTCTGGCGCAGGTGGCATACCAGTGGCAATAGAGTAGGCGGGGCTCGAAGCTCCAGTGGCATGTCAGTTGCTGTCAGGGCCCCTCTCGTACACGCTCCTGGAGGACACGCTGCGCTCCTTTTGTAATGCCCTGCCATTTTTCTTCTCTTTCAATCGTCATTAAAACGCACTTCTGTGGTGTCTACATATTCTGTGTAATGGATTTAGTGATTTGTCTATGGTAGCTGTGTCCAGTCTCATGGATTTAGTGATTTGTCTATGGTAGGTGTGTCCAGTCTCATGGATTTAGTGATTTGTCTATGGTAGGTGTGTCCAGTCTCATGGATTTAGTGATTTGTCTATGGTAGGTGTGTCCAGTCTCATGGATTTAGTGATTTATCTATGGTAGGTGTGTGCAGTCTCATGGATTTAGTGATTTGTCTATGGTAGCTGTGTCCAGTCTCATGGATTTAGTGATTTGTCTATGGTAGGTGTGTGCAGTCTCATGGATTTGGTGATTTGTCTATGGTAGGTGTGTGCAGTCTCATGAATTTAGTGATTTGTCTATGGTAGGTGTGTCCAGTCTCATGGATTTGGTGATTTGTCTATGGTAGGTGTGTGCAGTCTCATATGAGAAGGGCGTATGTGGCTAGGTTCTAACCCGGCACTAAAACACGCAATTGAACTCATCAAGGGCTTGAGTGAAGACCATGGATTGTTGAATAACCACGGATAATTGAATTGTAGTAATAATAATAATAATTAATCAAATTTATAGAGTGCATTTCTTGAACCCAATGCGCTGTACAAAAAAAGAAAATAAATAAAATATGGGTCTAAACATAATTCTCAGTCCTGAATTAAATGTCAAACTTCCAGTTCATTATATTATATGGCGAAAATGGTGAGGCCATAATTAACTTGCAAGCACTTGCCTTTATTTGTGAGTCAGAGATGAGAACAAATGTTGATTGAAACTGGCCACAGAGTCTTATTTGAGACCAAGAGTGAATAACAAGGACATGACTGGCAGTGAGTCATTCCTGAAGCATCAGGCCTGAAGGAGCCGAATAGCACATGTTTCTAATGAGAGCGGGCATGAGCGGCCTGTGCGAGACCACAACAACATCACAGCAGCTCTCTGTGCTGGGACTTCATGTTCCCATTTCACCTTCAGGTAGTCGATTGGGGATGGGGGGGGTGTATTTTGAATTAGTACAATAATTGCTGTAAGTACAACGAGAACAACAGAAAGACCAAAACAAACCTAATCAATGCTCCAGTAAACATTCATGGCTGTTTTTTCTGTTTTGGAAAGGCTGGGTGGAAGCATGGAGTCATACTCTTGGATTGCACATTTGTTCCTAATCTGTTAGGAATGATCCTTCTGTGCATATTTTTTGTAGAACAGCGCAACCTACTGGCGATGAGTAAAACAACTGTGTATATTCTGTATGGGAAATAAATATTTTTAGTAGGCCTTATTGTATCAGGTCCTGGAAACCTCCTGAAAAATGTTCTGGTTCATTCTGAATAGCCAGTGAACTAGGAATGACAAGATGTCTCATTTCGTTAGCTTGGTATTTGGTGTGGGATTTCATTTGCAAAGGCGATCTGCGTAATGCAGTGGATATTTTGTTGAGGACTGTGCAATGATACAACAGCGGTTTCCCTTGAATGTCTTAGCCAAAGTCCCTCACCCTAAAGCACGGGGTTGGTTGTTATTTTCCCAGTGTACTTGAGCCTTTGAATATTCAGTGTAAAGTGTGATTAATTTATGGCTAACCGAAACCAGGTAAGAGCTCCGCTGTAACGACCGCTAACAACACTACATGACCGCGAGTCATTCACAGCCGAAGGCCTGAAGGCGCTCCGTTTCTCTGACAAACAGCTGAGAGGGAGATTGTGCGCGACATCAAGGAGAAGTTATGCTACGTGGCTTTGGACTTCGAGAACGAGATGGCCACCGCTGCCTCCTCCTCTTCGCTGGAGAAGAGCTACGAGCTACCCGACGGACAGGTCATCACCATTGGCAACGAGAGGTTCCGTTGCCCAGAGACCCTTTTCCAGCCCTCCTTCATTGGTCAGTCTCAGTCCATGGAAGTTCCCAGACAACATAGAACCACACAGCATGCCAAAGCATCAGGAATAGACCCTGCCAGACTATATCAGTCTATGATTATTTGCCTGACAATACTTTTGTTTTTTATTATTATTATTGGTTTGTATTGTTTTAATAGTCGATATGATAGAACAGAGAGTGCTGGAAGTGCTCTGGATCATCAAAATTTACTATGATGAAGTTTAAATATTAATTTCAGTAACTATAATTATTATAATGCATCTAGAACACATGATATATTTTAAGAGTAGGGGGTTGTATTAGCATCCAATCCAGCAATGCTATTATATTCCCACTGTTACCATAGTGGGACTGCTGCCAAGCTATACAGGCTTATGCTGGTATGAGGGAAGCCATTTTACTGCTCACCTATAAAAAGGTGTTGACATGGTGCCTCTGTTGCGGTCCACTTTTAAAGGGGGTCTGTGGTAAAGACACTCCCAGCCTGTCAACCTATGGGCAACATTGCTCACATTTTGTTGTGAATTATTATCAGTAGCAACAAAGTCTTGTACAATTAACAGTTTGCAGTTGAAACATTCTTTGGTCGGTTTATGCAGATAGATTTTTACTTATCGTGGTAAAATGGCTTCATCAAGGGTGCAAAAGCAGAGGTCTCAGGCTGTTACTCCAACACAGACTGACAACAGACATTGCTTCTTGGTGGAAATAACACTGAACTCTGAGTTTTTATTACCCCTCTGCTATTTAAAGTCTTCAACCTCCCTCTTGCATTTACTATGGCACTTTACGCTATGTTGTATGTTTATGCATTAACTACCTCTATCATCTGTGATGCCATTATGTACTGTATGCCCTTTTGTAAGTTGCTTGAGATAAATCTTCTAAATGCCTAAGTGTGCTTGTCACTTCTGCCAGTGACAAGGTTTAACATAAGTAGCAACAAGTAGCAATGTGTAGACAGGATGATCTATAATGTTCCACACCCTCACCTTAGGCATGGAGTCTGCTGGTATTCACGAGACCACATACAATGGCATCATGAAGTGTGACATTGACATTCGTAAGGACCTGTACGCCAACAACGTGCTCTCCGGAGGTACCACCATGTACCCTGGTATCGGTGACCGCATGCAGAAAGAGATTACCGCACTGGCACCTAGCACCATGAAGATTAAGGTAATGACCAAAAGGACATTTTTCAACAAGCTCGCCCTCTCTCATATATATATATATATATATATATATATAATAAACTGAGATCTGGTATGCCGCTGTATGAAGGGAACAGCACTTGTGAACCTCTGTACTCTGAAGAGTCAGAGTGTAGACAAAGTTGTTAATACAGAGTTGAAACGTGACCGCCCACTTTTTCAGCGGCCCCTGGTTCCGGAAGTAAATTTCCCATTCATTTTCTCCATGGACATTTTAGAAAATCCCTAGCTAGAACCAAACCATCCAGCTACGAGATGAATCATGACATAAAAATCCATTGAGAGAAAAAAAATCTTTGGAAAACAGAAGAAAAAAAAAAGGCAAAGGTACAACTAATCACTAACTAATCATCTAAGCATTGTGAATTATGTATCGAATCGAACCTCATTTTCAACCGGTTTCAACCACTTTTGCAATCATTTTACAAACCCCAATTTTTTGCATCATTATTTTTTCTTTTTTTCTGGGGAAGGACCCCCATACCCCCGCTCTAATTGTAATAACAGAAAATAAGATATCAAGAGCCTTTTGATATTGTTGGGTCACAGACATCAGGTCATGGCACACATATGCCACCAAATATTAAAAATGATTACTTTTTTCTACATTCTGTGAAACTATCCAGTATTTTTTGATGCCCGAAAATGGGGGGGGGACTATGTAGAAAAGGTTCTATAGTTTCTAAACGGTTCATCCGATATGGATGAAAATGCCCTCAAATTAAAGCTGACAGTCTGCACTTCAACCTCATTGTTATTGTATCCTTTCAAACTCATAGTGCTAGAGTACAGAACCAAAATAACAATAAAATGTCACTGTCCAATTAATTATGGCGCTCACTGTATATGTAAAAGAGAATTTACAAATCACTGCTTTCTGCTTTTATGTGCATTTTACAAAATATCCCAACTTTTTTGGAATTGGAGTTTGTAAAATGATTGCAAAAGTAGTTGAAACCGGTTGAAAATTAGGTTCGATTCGATTACATAAGATATCAAGAGTCTTTTGATATCCTTTTATACCCAGTCATGATAGCATCATCTGTTTACCTGTGGAATGTTCCAAACAGGTGTTTTTTGAACTTTCCAGTCTTTTTTTATTTAAATTTTTTGCCCCTGTCCCACTTTTTTGGAAAGTGTTGCAGGCATGAAATTCGGAATAAGCGTATATTTACTTCAGGAACCCGGATGTCCAGCAGCTGTCATTGACTCTAATATAGGGTACATAACTACGCTATGTTAATATTTCCAAACTTAATAAATACTGCCCTAACCACAAAAATGTTAAGCTACATGTAATATGTTGCAACTAAGACATTCGCCAGATAAAAATTATTTTTCTCAGCATATTTAACCTTAGCTACTGGTTTTGTGAATCAACCATAATGTAATGCTGGCTTCCAACCATCGACTGTAGAACGCTTCGGAGTGGTGAACATCTCCATGGTAATGATGACGTCTCTGATTGGTGGAACTGGATTTAGGATTGTGGGCAGCATAGTCCTTCACCAATTATACGGGAATAAAACAGGATTTCTTACTTTGATTCACAAAGTTCAAATCAGACTGACTTATGGCTTCTACAGAAGCATATACCATCATTACACAATCTCGTAGCTCATCTTTACGGTTAGTACATTATGACTAATAATCAAATTTGTGTAAACTAATGGTATTTTTACTTCCGGAACCAGACGTTTCAGCTCTTCCAGCTGGGAGTAAGGTCAAGCAGAGGGCAAATGGGAGCAGTGGGTTGTGGGAGCAAATAGCCCTATGTTGGCTTAGAGTACTTAAATGAAAAGGTGTGTGTAATACCAAGTGAATGTGAAGAGAAATTCCTGAATACAAAATGAATTGCAGAAAGAGATGTTTGCACAACCCTGGTTTCTGTATGTGTGTAAGATCAACATAAAGTTGAATTTAGAGGGGAACAGGGAAAGGGGTTTTCTTCCCAAGTGTTGACTGCATGCTGCCCCACCCCCCTTGCAGATGATCGCTCCCCCTGAGAGGAAGTACTCGGTCTGGATCGGCGGCTCCATCCTGGCTTCCCTCTCCACCTTCCAGCAGATGTGGATCAGCAAGGATGAGTACGAGGAGGCGGGGCCCTCCATCGTCCACCGGAAGTGCTTCTAAACCCCCCCCCACCCCCACCCCACCCCCATGGTCTGCCTCCTGGAAGCCCCGCCCATTTTTAATGGCTTGTTCAAAGCTGCTGTTCTTCAGTGCGCAGATTCTGTTGTACATTGCATAATAAAGTCTGCTGCTCAATATGATTTACTTGTGCATTCTCTGCTTCATGCTAACAGGCACCTTTCAACAATGCATCCAGATGGATCACAAAGGGGAATAAAGTATTTCTATTTGACCTTTATTTTTATTTATCGAGATGACTAATCTGCTAATCTACTTTCCATCTGCTTTTAAATCATAGTACTTAGTACATGAAGACAGTTGGTTTATTTCTGCATTGCATTTACTGTAACACATTCAGCTCATATTCACTAGAATTCATAGATATTTATGGCAGTTTATTACAGCTAATAAACTGGTACCTGTATTTTGTCAGACCGCAGCAAATTAAAGCATTTAAAAGCTAATCACTTTTTTAACAGTCTGGATTTCTAATCATGACAAAGTGCAGAAGGGTGAACAATTATTGAGGCAACTGAAAACAGGCCAGTCTAAACCTGGAAAACATGCATTTCAAAGATCTCAAAGCTTTTCTGACCCATAATAGTGATTTAATAGGTTACAATGTGGTTAGGTTATATCAAATTAACTTTACAATCAGCAAATAAAAGAAACTAGCAAGCCTTCTTTAGCCCAAGTTTATTTCACAAGTGTGAGCTCTTTAGATCTGTTAATCGTGCTGTTGGACGTTTCAGTATTCCAGAATTCTTTGCAATCTCTTTCAATCACTAATTTACCACTGTTGGACAGATGGACCATGGAGTTCAGCCAAGAGTCGCTGTTCCGTAACGGCTTACCACGTACGTCATTCATGACAAAGTTGCTGTCCTCCTGCAGGATAAGGCAGTGGGCATTGATGCCCAAAGGTGTCAGAGGCCCATATGGGCTTCCAGTAATGGATAACAAAATTGTTCATCCTTCTGTTTGGAAAGAAAAAAACACAAAGTACTGACCTCCATGGCTGTGACTTCAGTGTCCTGGGTGGTGAATGGCTGTGGAAAATTATTTTCCCACTAGATGGCAGAGAAAAGCAAAGTTGTTGCAAGCTCTTAAAGTACCAGAACTGGGATATTTCATGAAGCAGAATTACAGAGTTAGCTGGATAACTGCACTGAGTAAAACCAGGAACCCTCCCAAATTTGGAACATGTCTGATGTAAAAAGAGCTGTTGCGGATTTTCCTCAGTGCAGTTATTACATCACAATCATTTGGCAGACGCTTTTATCAAAAAAGGAACGTACAATAAGTGCATACTGAAGGTCTTTGAAGCGACTACAAAGCAGATCTGACAAAGCACAACTTTCTCATAACTTAGGAGCTATCCCTAGTAATGAGCATTGAATATAGTACACACAGTCAGCTATACATTTTGAGCTATAAAAATAGAAAACAATCAAAAACAGGAAACAAGTACTGTGGAATTGGTCCTGGATAGGTAGGTTATTCGAGATGGAGTGTGAAAAAGAGCGTCTTCAGACCACAATGGAAAACGGGCAGTGTTTGAGCTGAGCGTAGAGGAGTGGGGAGTTCGTTCCACCACTGGGGAGTGACGGTGGAAAAGCTCCACAGTCGGGGTGAACGAGAGCCGTTGACACGGAGGGAAGGAAGTAAAAGTCGCAGCAGACTGAAGTGGTCGAGTTGGAGCGTAGTGCTGGATTAAGTCCTGTAGGTAGGAGGAGCCTGACCTTTTGGCTGCAGTGTAGGTCAGGGTCAGAACTTTGAACCTAATCCTGGCTGCGACCGGCAGCCAGTGGAGTGACCTCAGCAGGGGGGTGATGTGGGAGAACTTCGGGAGGTTGAACACAAGCTGAGCAGCAACGTTCTGGACCAAGGGTAGGGGCAGAATGGCGCAGGCTAGTAGGCTTGCGAGAAGGGAGTTGTAGTAGTCCAGACGTGAGGTGACCATGGTCTGGACGAGAAGCTGGGTGGAGTAGATGGTCAGGTACGGTCGAATCCTCCTGATGTTGTACAGGAAGAACCTGCAGGACCGTGCCGTTGCCCTGATGTGCTCTTTTAAGTCCAGCTGGCCATCCAAGGCCACTCCCAGTTTCCTTGCAGAACGGGAGGCAGTCACCATGGTACCGTCGACGGTGATTGACAGGTCTTGTGGCAGGGAGGTCTTATATGGCATGAAGAGCAGCTCCGTCTTGTCGAGGTTGAGCTTCAGGTGATGGCTAGCCATCCACTCAGAGATGTCAGCCAGGCAAAAAGATATCTTCTTAACATGTGGGGTAGAGGGAGGGAAAGAGAGGAAGAGTTCAGTGTCATCAGCATAACTATAGTAAGAGAAGTCATGTGAATTAATAACAACCAAGAGACTTAGTGTAAATGGAGAACAGCAGAGAACCCAGTACAGATCCCTGCGGGGCTCCTGTAAGAAGTGGATGAGGTGCAGGGACAGAGCCCTTCCAGGAGACTTGGTAGGATCTATCTGTGAGATAGGATACAAACCAAGAGAGAGCAGTTCCAGAAATGCCCATAGCAGCCAGTGTGGAGATCAGGAGTTTGTGGTTGACCTTGTCGAACGCTGCTGACAGGTCAAGGAGAATCAGGACAGAGGAGAGGGAGGAAACTGATGAGGGTTGAGCAGGTTGTTCTGGTGGAGAAAAACAGACAGCTAAGTACAGCTCGTTCAAGAGTTTTGGACAGGAAGGGAAAGAGAGATACAGGATCATAGTTTCTGACATCAGAGGGGTCTAAGCTCGGTTTCTTAAGGAGTGGGGTAACACGGGCAGTCTTAAAAACAAGGAACATGACCATAGGTTAGGGAGGTGTTGATAATGCAGGACAGATATGGGAGGACCTCACCGGATATAGACTGGAGGACTGCTGTTGGGATGGGGTCCAGTGGGCAGGTGGTTGTGCGATGGTGTCACAAGTTGGAGTACATCTGTGTCCTCCAGAGTTTTGAAGGACCACAGTGTAGTGGTGGGTTCATTATGGAGGATATGGGGTGTCACTGGATGCATGACGGAGTTCCAGATGATGGCCACCTTCCCCTCAAAGTGGATCAGGAAGTCATCTGCAGAGAGGGAAGAGGGTGAAGGGGGTGGAGGAGGCATAAGCAGAGAAGAGAAGGTGGAAAAGAGTTTACATGGGTTAGACACACATGCATTCATTTTAGACTGAAAAAATTAAGACTTAGCAGATGTAGTTGCTGATGTGAAGGCTGCCAGCAGAATGTGATATGAGAGAGAGGCCAGGTCATCTGAGGGTTATCCAACTAACTCAGTAATCCTGCTTTCTAGTATACCCTCCTGTTCTTCTGTCAGGCAGGACAAAATTAATCATAATTAATTATGTTTTTAGTTTTTTTTAGTTCTGTGCTTAGTTATCATCATAGGGGTATATAGGAACTGGAGAGGTGTGATGGGCCTGGTGGTGAAGCACCAGAGATCATAGACTGCATATGTTTATGCCTCCCAACCTTTCTAGTTTAGATATACGGTCTATGGTTCACGCTGACAATGGGCATGCCTGGTTTTTCGCTGGCTTCTTGGACAGAGCTTGTGGATGCTTATAATGTAGCTAACGCTGCATTTCATGAGGAAAACTTTTTTTAAATTTTTTTAACATTATTACATTTTAAACACAGTACATACCTAAGGTCATAGTCATAATCTAATAACATTAATGACAATTTTATCACTCATTTCATCATATTCTAGTATAACCGCTGCATCTAAAAACTAGCCTCATAGACTTTGAGAGACGATTTTCTCTGACGTCATATCCCCTAGATGCATATCTACCTATCTCCATGAACTAGCCTTGTGGAATATGGTAGGTAAATAAACACAATTTTTTTATACAAACCTGACAGACCTGTGTGCTCACTGACAATGCTCACCTTGTACTTGCTTTATACATTTTTAGAGATGTATTGAACAGCACCAGATGAGCACTCGGAGCGGAAATCAGTTCTTCCTCCATCTTGCTTGAAAATACAAATAACTACTATAAGCCTACCCCCTTCTTGCACTAGATCATCTCCTATTGATTGACGCCACAGTTCTTGTGTAGTTTTGTTGGGTGGCGCTCTATTATGTCGGACTGCAGTGGATAACGGAGCATCGTTTTGACGGACTATGATACCTTTTGGCAGTGTGAACACAGCTTGAGAACACAGTACTCTATAAGAACAGTTATTTATTTATTTAACCTTTATTTGACTAGAAAGTCACATTGAGATTGAAACCACTTTTACAAGTGAGACCTAGCCAAGACAGGGCCAGAGCAGTATAAAACAGCATACAGCAACAATAACAACAATAGTACTCAACAATAAATCAACCAAAATGAAAAATGAAATGCATAAGCTAAGGCAGTGTTAAATAATTCAGGGTTTAAAGCAAGAACAGGTAACAGAAAGCATATCCCTTATGTGTTGTCGGGTAAGTGAGGACTAGGTAAAATGTGTATTTTCTGAATCCAGCGGTTCCAACAGTCAATGTCCTTGTTAAAACGTTCAGCACTCTGAATACTGAACACAAGCAATATTGCGTGCTAGAACCCCTCACTTAACCTACATTCAAAATAAGTTTTACGTTATTTAATTTAATAATTATTATTAAAAATGACAATCATCAATTAAATCGCCAAATTCTTTGATAGGTAAGTCGAACAGTAACCTGGTGGATCAACCAACAAGCCAAAACAAGGTCTAAATCAGGTCTTGAGATTAAATAAATTTTATTAAGCGAAAACAGTCAATTGGAATAATGAATTGAAATCATACATTCACTAAGGAATGTAGGCTGACTACTTATAATTCACAAAAGTGAAGGCATTAAACCAGACATGAATTAGGAAATACCAGTAAAGAGAGAGATAAGCCAAAAATTGCCAAATTATTTACCCTCCAGCTGAAGAGGAACAAAAGGAAGCGCACGAGGAACCAAAAAGAATGACTTCTTCACCAACAAACTCCAAACTTGACTAACTTCTTTTTCTGCGGTACACTCATAAAATACCTCCACAGGAAGACCATCCCTGTCCTGATTGGGTTAAGGTATGGGGGAGGGGGGGAGAGGGGTCATTTATGACAAAGACTGGCTTATCTTTGATGTTGGGGGGTGAGAGTGAGAGAGTGACAGAGATAGAGAGAAGGGGGGAAATATTAGATATCCTACATCCCTCTCTTGTAAGAATAGGTGCATGCACCTGCTAAAAACCTATTCTTACATCACCAAATAGGAATCACATTACACATTTGGACATTGAAGATGCAGTTACCTGCTAACAACAAAAACAACTGTCCAAAGGGTTCACCAACCATTTTTAAAACATTTAGTCCATGCCCAGTTTAATAGTCCCTTTGTGATCTAGAGTCATATCTCTATTAGACACTCTTTTGTGTCGCTGCTGTTATGACACCCTGGTTCAGTCTCTTCCTTCTCCAGTGTCCGGATATCTAGACTGGCAAGGGACCAGAAGTTCCCTGGACTTGGGTAACATGCAGTGCTTTTTCCATTATTGTTGCAATTGCGTGAGTGAAATGCAACCTACTCCACAGTGTCTCTACCAGTTCTGCACAGCGTGCGGGGGGCTCTGTCTCCTGTGACAGGCAGCTGGACGATCCACAGGCGGAAAAGTGCGGTCAAGACCTCTCTACTGACGTGCGGGGAAGCACCTCTTTCCCTGTAGGAATCCGTTTTGGCTCCTTGAGCTCGGGTCCAGTTGGGTGGACTGCTGACGGCAGTCGCTTAGGCTAGCTTCCCGCGGCAGGGTATGGGTCCGGTTGCACTTGTGCCTCTGGGGGTCCTTCGGGGAGTGGCAGGAGAAGACTGTGGGACTTGAGGGTTTAGGCCTTATCACTCACAGCAACATGTGAAGAGGGGAACACTGCATGTTATAAGCACTTAGTCCATTCAGGGGAACCTTACAGACAGGATTTACCATCCACAAGATTGCCAGTCCAAATAATCACCTGAATAGGGCAGACTTGTCCACAAGTGTCCAGGAACAGCATTGGAGGGGGCACCTACACTTTAGAAAAGGGACTTAAAAAACATGGGCATTGTCTTATGTTAAAATGTGGTGGTAGGGATGTGGGGGGGGGGGTGGGCAGGGGCAGGCAGAGTGCCAGTTTTACCTCCTAGAACCCCAGTGTAGTTACTGGCAGTCCTTTGGCTGCGGAGGGCCACAGCGTTCAGCAAACCGGGATGACAGGAGGCATCCTGTCATCTTGCTTCTTCCGCACGTGGATGCCCCTTAACCACGCCCGTCTCATCTCTGTCCAGGGGTCTATGCCAGTTTTGGCTTTGGTTCCCTCTCTGGGCAGCTGGGCTGATCGTCGCTCGTAGGCATCCAGTCCATCACTGCTCTCCGAACACTTCTGATGTCGGAAAGGGGCTCTTGCACTCTCCCTGGATGACGTGCGTGTGCGAAGTTTGCAGGTGTGGCTCGGGGGTGGAGAGACAAGGGTGGGGGAAACTGTTGTGCTAAATTGGCTGCTTTTATCTTGCTTTGGATTGCAAGACAACACTCTGGCGGGGACTTTGAGGGCCAGAGGAGTCGTAAAACGGCCGGGGGTTGGCTTCCTGCTCTGTTTCTCCCGGGGTCTCTTTACAACTCTGATAGGGGAGCGAGACTTTCGCAGAAGTCCATCTATCTCCTCCATCACAGGAACTGTGGAAGTGGGAGAGTCCACAGAGCACACCCCTTCTGTCTGTGCAGCAAACAGAGGTTCCCCGGATTCAGCAGGAGGGGAAGCAGCAGGAGGGGAAGAAAAGTCCACAAGGGGTGGGGTGGGGTCCTCGGCCTGGGTGGACTTTTCTGTGGGGGCTGACTCCACCTGTTGGGGTGCGTAGACCTCTCCACCTGGCAGGGCTGATGGGCCTGTAGAAGCCGGTTCCACGTCCTGCGGTTCAACGGTCTCCTCACCAGGCTGGGCTGCTGCGTCTGCAGTAGCAGGTTCTGCCCCCAGGGGTTCGACGGTCTCCTCACCAGGCTGGGCTGCTGTGTCTGCAGTAGCAGGTTCTGCCTCCAGGGGTTCGACGGTCTCCTCACCAGGCTGGGCTGCTGTGTCTGCAGTAGCAGGTTCTGCCTCCAGGGGTTTGACGGTCTCCTCACCAGGCTGGGCTGCTGTGTTTGCAGTAGCAGGTTCTGCCTCCAGGGGTTTGACGGTCTCCTCACCAGGCTGGGCTGCTGTGTCTGCAGTAGCAGGTTCTGCCTCCAGGGGTTTGACGGTCTCCTCACCAGGCTGGGCTGCTGTGTCTGCAGTAGCAGGTTCTCCCTCCAGGGGTTCGACGGTCTCCTCACCTGGCTCAGCTGAGAGGACTGCAGCAGCGGATTCCACGTCCTGTGGGGTCACATCCTCTGTGGTGGCTGGTGTGATACAAGACACAGAGCTGTTTCCCCCAAATTCCTCCAGGGAAGGGGGGCTCACCAGGGGGGCGGCTACATTGTCTGTGGAGGTGACAAAATCCACAGAATTGTCCAAGCCTGAAGGGGGTGGGGATGAGTCAATGGAGAGTGCTGTATTGTCCTCGGTGGGGGGTGGTGCCTGGGTTATGGCTGGAATGGCGCCATGCACTGCCCCTTCCAGCACAGGATGGACTGCCACAGAAGAAACTGGTTTGGCAGTAACTCCTGACTTAGAGTGGTGCTTTTCCCAAGCCAGTTTCCACATCTGGTTTACCTCCTCCCATGCCTGCTTTGACCGCCAGAGGTAGAGAAAATGTTGTCTTTTCTCTAGGTACGACCTTATCCCTTGGACAATCCTGCGCTTGGTTTCATCACTATCTGGACAAATCAGATAGTCCAAATACTCAGTCCGCAGGTTGTAAAGCGCCTCCTCCTTAAGCTGATCCATTGCCTTGAGCTGTTCTGCAAATTTTGGGCACTGGGCTATCAAATATTGCCGTTCTGATATCATGAGATACCACTGCTGATCCAACCTTGACTGGCCAGGGAATGCCGGTAGGCCAGCAGTGGAGGGTAAATGAGGCATCTCTCTCTTTGTCTGGTATGCCATAATAATATATATATATATTTTTTTTTTTCAAAATAAAATCAATCAATCTAAGACCAGTCGATTAGAAAAAGATTTTAACTTGTCTTAGAGTTTACCGCAGTTTACTCAATAGTATAATTTAGTATGCTATAGGACAACCTATCTCGGTGGAACCTCCAATTACGTATGTCGGGTAAGTGAGGACTAGGTAAAATGTGTATTTTCTGAATCCAGCGGTTCCAACAGTCAATGCCCTTGTTAAAACGTTCAGCACTCTGAATACTGAACACAAGCGATATTGCGTGCTAGAACCCCTCACTTAACCTACATTCAAAATAAGTTTTACGTTATTTAATTTAATAATTATTATTAAAAATGACAATCATCAATTAAATCGCCAAATTCTTTGATAGGTAAGTCGAACAGTAACCTGGTGGATCAACCAACAAGCCAAAACAAGGTCTAAATCAGGTCTTGAGATTAAATAAATTTTATTAAGCGAAAACAGTCAATTGGAATAATGAATTGAAATCATACATTCACTAAGGAATGTAGGCTGACTACTTATAATTCACAAAAGTGAAGGCATTAAACCATACATGAATTAGGAAATACCAGTAAAGAGAGAGATAAGCCAAAAATTGCCAAATTATTTACCCTCCAGCTGAACAGGAACAAAAGGAAGCGCACGAGGAACCAAAAAGAATGACTTCTCCACCAACAAACTCCAAACTTGACTAACTTCTTTTTCTGCGGTACACTCATAAAATACCTCCACAGGAAGACCATCCCTGTCCTGATTGGGTTAAGGTATGGGGGAGGGGGGGAGAGGGGTCATTTATGACAAAGACTGCCTTATCTTTGATGTTGGGGGGTGAGAGTGAGAGAGTGACAGAGATAGAGAGAAGGGGGGAAATATTAGATATCCTACAGTGTCTTTTAAAATCTGGTAAAAAGATGAGGTACTCAAGTTTAGCCTGCAACTCATTCCAGGACCATGGGCCTTGAGAGAACAGGCTCGACTTGCCTGCATCAGTTCAGACAGCAGGTACCATGCAGTGCAACCACTTATGAGATCTTAGTTTGTGACTACCTTGCAGGAATAAAAACTTAAAGTTAATATTAGTGATGGCGAAATGACGCTTCCTGAAGCACTGAAGCATTGCAGCCAATTGTATGGCAAATGGATTCATTACTCAAAGCCTCATTCAACACAGTGTACACTAGTGATACCTGCTGGTAAAAATAATTTAGAGCACCTAAATCATTACAACCAATCCCCAGGTTAAAAATAATGAAGTCGAAGTTCAAAACCCGACTCTGGCAGTACTCATAAATTATAGATTTAACTGTCATTAGGCTATTTGTTTTCTACTACGATATATTATAAAATACACAGCAAAAATGGTGGTGTGCATTTAACACCCTACGGTGTTTATATGAATCCGCGGACTCATATAAACACCCAAGGGTGTTAAATGTACACCACCAGTGTTAAATTGACACTGACATTTTTGCTGTGTAATATTATGTAATAGGCTAATATTATATTAAGTTTGCAAATGAAAGATTGAAATAAAGGAGGGACAACATTTATGTGGGGTTCAATTGAGCAGTAAAAGTGTGGGAACTGGGAGTGTTTCTACAAAACTGTAAATAAAAAAAATTAAAAATCCTAAAAAAAAAATATTCCCTCCAAAAACTCTCAATAGCAATAATAACTAGAAAGGTCGCTCGGAGAGCGCATCCCTCCGCCCATGCTGCATGTTGATGCATGTACCGTAAAATCAGGTATACATTGATAAGCAGTTGGAATTAGTTTTTAAGATTTGTTGGGATTATTGAAGTGCTTTTACTACTGACTCTGCAGGGGAAGCTCATACCATGGGCAGACAGAGTATGTATGGGTAAATATTTTCCATGTCAAAATGAAATGAAAACTAGTTAAATATGACAGGACTGACAGCAGTAATCTTGCATGGTGTTTGATCCATTTGTCCTTCTTTGTAGGCTATCAGAGATCATTTAGTAGGCCTAGAGTATAATAAAATCTCAATAGAAGATACATTTTGACAATTAACTGGGAATCAGTTTGAACGGGTGCTACCAGCCTGATCACGTGACCTCACATTCTGTTTCACTCCCATATCAGTCTGGTAGCACCCGTTCAAACTGATTCCCAGTTAATCACAACCGTTTAACTAATATGGGGCAGGGCTAATACGATGATTGTACCCACATGACTAACCCATGTTTCATTGCTCAGATTGGTTGTAGGTCTATCCAATTCTGTGCAGAATAGTGATGGGCAAAACAGTTCAAGTCAGTGACTCGAATCACTATGTCGGGTAAGTGAGGACTAGGTAAAATGTGTATTTTCTGAATCCAGCGGTTCTAACAGTCAATGCCCTTGTTAAAACGTTCAGCACTCTGAATACTGAACACAAGCGATATTGCGTGCTAGAACCCCTCACTTAAACTACATTCAAAATAAGCTTTACGTGATTTAATTTAATAATTATTATTAAAAATGACAATCATCAATTAAATCGCCGAATTCTTTGATAGGTAAGTCGAACAGTAACCTGGTGGATCAACCAACAAGCCAAAACAAAGTCTAAATCAGGTCTTGAGATTAAGTAATTTTATTAAATGAAAACATTCAATTAGAATAATGACTGGGAATCATACATTCACAAAGGAATGTAGGCTGACTACTTATAATTCACAAAAGTGAAGACATTAAACCAGACATTAATTAGGAAATACCAGTAAAGAGAGAGATAAGCCAAAAATTGCCAAATTATTTACCCTCCAGCTGAACAGGAACAAAAGGAAATGCACGAGGAACCAAAAAGAATGACTTCTTCACCAACAAACTCCAAAACGGACTAAATTTTTTTTCTGCGATGCAACTATAAAATACCTCCACAGGAAGACCATCCCTGTCCTGATTGGGTTAAGGTATGGGGGAGGGGGGAAGAGGGGTCATTTATGACAAAGACTGGCTTATCTTTGATGTTGAGAGAGAGAGAAAGAAGGGGGGAAATATTTGATATCCTACAACTACAATCAGTTCATTAAAAAGATTCGTTCAAAAGATACGTTCACCGAATCGTTCAGTGCTTGGGCGGAGCTCCGACTGTGTACTGCGTAGTCCGACTCACTCAGTGAACTGAAACGGCCGAACGGTTCATGCGGAAGTGCTGTCGCTTTGACAAACGCGCCAAACTCCGTTTACAAATCTTGATATTTTAAAAGTTTCCTCGTTGAATACCAATATTGGAGGTGAACGCTGGTTTTCAATGACTTTTAAGTCTTAACTTGCTGGGCCTGATTCTGGCAGTTTGAGCCGCTGATTATCACTCAGGATCACGTCACGTTAACTCACTGTGTCTAGTAGCCTTCAGTGAACGAATCACGACACGTTCGCTCGCAGAAGTCCACTCTGCACGCTCGCTGCCTCGCTCGGCGCCCGCCCGCCCCGTGAATGATTCGTTCAGCACAGCAGAACTGGTTCGCAGGGGACGAATCACGTTCACTCGCGGCAGTCCCTCCCCCTCCCTGCACGCTCGCTGCTGATCAGATCCGTTCGAGAGCTCAACTGAACTGAGAAATGAACGGATCTTTTCAGTAAGTGATTCAGTTCAGTTCGTTCACCCAAAAGATTCGGTCTTTTGAACGAATCGTTCGTGAACGACACAACACTAGTGCAGAATAATTTTGGTCTGCAATCGTTGATAAGGTCCCTTGGAAATCCAAAATGAATCGAGTTTCCAGTCAAACCCCATTAACTTTTTTCGAATTGGGCTTGGCGAAGCCAGGCTAATGTCATTATATCAAAATTTGTACATCTAATGTTCTTTTAACGATGTGAACAGAGTTCAATTGGCCATATTTAGCTAGCTAACTAACTAGCGTTTTTTAACCTTTCTGTTGTGTGCGCAGGTAGTTCCCTGCAGCACCAACAGACAGAAAAAAAATGGAGCCACATTGGCTATGTTAACCGTGAGAGTTCTGATTCACTTTAACAATACATTTTCAAGTTATTTAATACTGGTTAGGCTAACGTTACCAAGTGTAACAAGCCTACAAGGTGTGTGGCTAGCTAGCCTAGAAGCTAAGGCCGTTGTAATAACGTTACTATTTTGGTCACCTTCCTAAGCCAGTACACCCAAGTTCGCTACTTCTAGCTAGCGAGGTTGCCTGATTCACTTTAACAATACATTTCCAAGTTATTTAATACTGGTTAGGCTAACGTTACCAAGTGTAACAAGCCTACAAGGTGTGTGGCTAGCTAGCCTAGAAGCTAACGCCGTTGTAATAACGTTACTATTTTGGTCACCTTCCTAAGCCAGTACACCCAAGTTCGTTACTTCTAGCTAGCGAGGTTGCCTGACTAGCTAGCCTATTTAAGCTTATCAGTTAATTGATGATGGCTTGAATAGGCAGATAGAATGCTAGTTAGATAGGTGAAAGACCTTCTATAGCCTATCCGTTAACCGGAACTCCGCTGGTCAATCACATCGGGGGGTATGTCAGAAAATGGGTTTACTGGAATCTCTGAGTTTGCTAACCCTGAAATTGAATTGAATTAATCTCAGGGTTGGCAAAGTCAAAATTTTCACTAAACCCGCTTTCTGGAATACTCCCCCGAATAGTCAGTTACATCAACTACCCAAATCGGCTAGGCTACCAATAACACAGAGAAAGGGACCACTTCACGTGAAAATATATTATTACCTTATATTTTCGAAGTACCTCGAATGTCGAACATAGAGCTGTTCCTGTTGTATCCAGCAGACTAGATGTAGTTTTTCTGAAAGAGCAAACTATTTATGCTCCGGGGTTTTAAACTTTAAAGTTTAAAGTTGAGGACTAGTTGAGGACTAGAAGAATGGGCAATGTAAGGCATATATTCTATTTGCTAAACGAAAAGGCCAAAATTATTACACAAAAATAGAAAAACTATTCAGTTGCTGCCCACGTTTCACTACCTCACTGCCTGACACCATCTAGTGGTCAAAATCACTAAACATGGCGGCGCCCCCATTGCAAAACATTGTAAATGGACCTCATCCGCCCCTACACCAACAGCCGGTCATTACGATCAGCCGACCAGGAGCTCCTGATGGTGCCCAGGACCAGGCTGAAGACGAAAAGTGACCGAACCTTTGGGGTGGCGGCCCCTAGGCTCTGGAATGCACTCCCCCTGGACCTAAGAAACATTCCATCACAGACTCTTTTTAAAAAACAGCTGAAGACGCACCTGTTTAGGCAGGCGTTCGGACCTTCATAGGCTCTCACTGACTGATTGTTATTGTTTTATTCCTGTTTTAATATGTTTTTATTTTTATACTTATGGTTTGTAAAGCACCCTGTGCATCCGTGCTGGGAAGGGTGCTATATAAATAAAATTTACTTACTTACTTACTTACTTAAATGCGTATATATTTATATTTATTTCGAAAACCACTGATCAAATCCGCTCCAAAATGTAATAGGTTCGTCCTTGGCCCATACTACACATACATACTATACTACACACAAATTGGTCTGGTAGTTTTTACGTAATCCTGCCCACAAACAAACAAAAATACAAACAAACAAACTCACCCACACCACCGAAAACATACCCTTGGAACAAACTCGCAACAACCAACCAATGACAACCCACGAAGTAAGGGGCGTATCGCTTCTTCATATCTACAATTCAAAACCCCAAATCCCACCCGAACAAACCGATCACATGGTACTAACCCGTATGGCACGGTTTCCTGTATTAACAGTACTACATGTGACAGAATAACCTCAAAGCAGCAACAATGACAGGACTTACAATGGCTCCTACTTGTGCAATTCCCACTTGCAGGGAGAAAAAAATGACAAAAACACCTTCATGCCACTTTAACCAACTACTTTTAGATAACCCAGATCTATTGAAAACTGTGGCTAGTTGACCCCAAATGGGATGTGAGCACACAAGGTTCGGAGGACCAGACGCGACAGAGGGGAATCTAAAAGTTATCCACGTAGTGGAATAACCACAAGAGCGGAAAGGTTTTCTACAAAAGGAACAGGAAAAAATAAAGAATAGGAAATAAAAACTACCGAAGTAGAGCCAAAAGAAAATCAACCCAGAGAAAGTGGGTGAAGGCTTGAGGCTCGGGCAGAGAAGAGGAAAGGAGAGAATACCTCTCGCTCTCAATACGAGAGAGCACTGACAGAGTTAACAGAAACAAAGGATAAATAAAAGTGACCCAGACAATTGGGCGAAAAAAACTCGTAGGTTCGAGTGGTAGACAGAAAAGGAGAGTTACCTCTTGCTCTCAATACGAGAGAGCACTGACGGAGGTAACAGAAACAGAGGATAAATAAAAGAGACCCAGACAATTGGGCGAAAAAACTAGGTTCGAGCAGTAAAAAGAAAAGGAGATAATTCTTGTTCTCAATACGAGAGAACACAATAAGAGAAGTAAAGAAAAGAGGTAATAAAGGCAACTGTCTCAGAGAGAACAGTAAGGGACCAGAATGAGGAACAGAAAGTGCAGAATAGAAAACCAAAATCCTATAAAGGAACTCTAACGTAACTAAAGTCCCACGTTAAATTAAAGCAGAGCTTTAAAATGAAGTGGTCGCTTAGTACCTAGACCTATTAGGCTACCGGCTTCGTGGCAGAGAAATATAAATGTAGCTACGTGCATATTTAGGAACGCTTCATGAATGAGGCCCATTATCTCTAGTTTAAGGGAAAAGACATAGTATTGTCATGGTTTATGACCTTTTCCCTTGCGGTCATGTTCCTCGGTCGCCACACATGGGCGCTGCTCCGTTGGTGGAGTTTTGGCTCCGTTTCGTCTTTTCGCAGAGAAATCTCGTCAGCGCTCACAGGTGTGCATGCTTTGCCGGTAAGCTATATAAGCCCATGTTCCCTTCATTCTGGGCTTCGATATTGATTGTTTGTTTCGTATTGTCTGGCGTTATTTTCACTGTTTTTGTGTGCGGTATTATTTTGCCCTTTTAATGTTTAGTCGTATGATTAGGTCTAGGGTTTTGCTCCGTTGTGCTTTTGTTGGAGTTTTGCGGGACTTGCCTTTGTGCTTTGAGCTTTCAGGTTGAATTCCTTTTTTGTGTGCTCGTTTCAGTCTCCGCTTTCTGGTCTTTCCTTTGTTTGTTTGTCTAGATCGTTTGCCCCTTTCTGTCTCTTTCTCCTCTCTCTGTCTGCTGTCTTCCGTGAAAGCGAGAGGAGTCTTTGTTTGTGTGTATTTGTATGGTAGTTTCTTACTAAGAGACAGGGCGTGTTATCATACTGACTTTAGGGCTTTATTCATTCTTAGAGGCAGGGCATGTATTTTCGATTGAGCTTGCGTTAATCTGTTAGCCGGTAATTCCGGTCCAGCTGTCCTGTGCGTCCTTCTGTACTTGTCTCCGTACATGGATTTGTGTGACTGCGAGTCTCTGAAAGTAGCCTTGGAACGTTAGTTTTCTGTTCCATTTCGCCTCGTTACATATTCCTTTACTGAGAGGCTAGGGCGTGTGTTTTTCAATTAAGCTTGCGTTAGTCATGTTTGATAGTAAAGTTATGGGACGACGGTGCTCCGTCGGCTCGCCTGTAAAATGTTTCTCTATCCTGGGAGATCGGGCGTTTACCCCTTTATGTTTTCTGCATGTGACTGCGAGCCTATGAAACTAGCCATGGAATGTTATCCCTGTTCCTTCGCCTCGTTACATTCCTCTTTACCAAGAGGCACGGCATTTATTTTCTATCAAACTCGTGTTAGTCTTTTAGCCGGTAATGTCCGGTGCAGCTGTCCGGTTTCGTCCTTTTTACTTGTGGGACGATTTTGTTCGGAACTGTTATTCTGTTCGTTCTCCGGGTATGTCTCTCCTCATATGGAGCTTGGGCGATTTTGTTGACATGTTTGCGTTTGACTACGAGTTTATGAAAGTAGCCATGGAACGTTATCTCTGTTCCTTCGCCTCGTTACACTCCTCTTTACTTAGAGGCAGGGCGTTTATTTTCTACTAATCTCGCATTAGTCTTTTTAGCCGGTAAATGTCCGGTACAGCTGTCCTGTTCGCTCTATTTGGTACTCTATTTGGTACTTCTCCGTATATGGAGTTTTGGCGATTTTGTTCGGAACTGTAGTTCTGTGTCGTCCTTCGGTACATGTCTTCCTATAGGGAAGACTGGGCGATGTTTTGGACATGTCTGTGTTTGACTGCGAGTTTCTGAGAGTAGCCTTGGAACGTTAGATCTCCGTTCCTTTCGCCTCCTGGTATACTAATTCGTATTAGTTTTCAGTGTTTGTTTGCTGTGTGTTTTGTTTGTGCCATTGTGCTACTCGCCTGTTCTTATGCGTCTCGTTATCGAGACAGGGCATTTGTTATTTCTGGCTCTCTTTAGTCACTTAGCTCGTAGAAGTATGGGAGCCCAGTGCTTGGTGCCATTCGTCTTGTTTGGTTCTCTTACTAAGAAACCTGGCGTTTGCGCTTCTACTCATTGGCGCATGACAGTGAGCCGGTTAGTGGCTATGGTATGTGTGTTCTATGTCTTGTCTCCCTTCCTTATCTGCGGGGTTTCCCGCCTTAGTGGCCTTAGGGCTTAATGAATCCCCTTGCTGCGTTTGGCTCCTCCTACCTCACACGTCACGCCCACATTACAAGTATATTATAAGGACAATGGGCCTCATTCATGAAGTATTCCTAAATATGCGTGTATATTTAGGTATGAAACGAGTTAGTATGAAAAATTTACGCCGGATTTTTTCGTATTCATGTACGAAACGCGTCCACATTATTTTGTGATTAGCATCAAATCCACGCCCATTAATTGCCTAATATGGAGGCTGTCACTTCCATTTAAACGTCAATACATAGACGAAATGGCCGAGAAAAAGCAAAGGACATAATTATTCCGACACAGGAATCAAAGTTTTATTAGCAGATGTTCAATCAAGGGAAAAAAATATATAGTTTAGTATTGTCAGTCCCGGTGTCATGGACTGGGAAAGTAAAGGCCTAGCAGGAGATACCATGTACCATCAATACAGGACCACCCTTCACACGAACTGTTAAAGTAATAAAATAAAATAAATAAAAATGCATTGACATTAAATTGGAGGCGAAGAAACGCATAACTGCTAATAATCTACGTCTGCATCGGACGAGCGAGCATATTGCTCGTATTGCAGCCTGGAAATAAATTAAACGTTATTAATTTTGTAATTTTGTTAGGGTTCTGTGCATGTGAGTTGTGGTTTAAAATCGGGTAATCACATAGGCTACCTTATTTTAGAATCTCTCTGGCGCGTTCTTGCGGTCACATTGGGTCACAGTCTTGTGTCCCACTGAGCAAAAGCCAGAATAGAGCTCAGGTTATACCGCGATATAGCCTGGCTACATTCTCACCACTTCACTTTTACATCAAGTTTATCCGGTTTTTCACCTGAACGCGAGACGGCGTTTCTGCGACTTCTCAACAAAAACTGGGTGTGCAGTCTATGTCACCAGAACATTGGACAGGTTGGCAATTTCATAAAAACCCCCGCTTTACCTCCACCTGGCTTTGCATCTTGAAGGGGAACTGGATATACGCTGGCATTAGCTAAGCTGTTGACCACAATTGCAACCCTGGCTACAGACATGTAAGGCACTTTAAAGCAAATTTCGTTCATTGGTTAAATGTGTGTTTTAATTAGCATAGCGGATTTAAGGTCATGTAGAATTTCAATTTTTAGCAATTTAGAAAAAATAGTAGGCTAGCCTAGGTTCTCGGCAAACAGTGGACATCCTAGGAACGTACCATTTTAGTCCCCTCAAAGTTATGATGTGACGTTCCCTAGGGATGTCATTAAAACATTACTATGACGTTATGAAAGTCCTAGGAAGGTCACTGTTTGGTTACAATATGACATTTAATTAGAATTTTTCGGGGACGTTATCCGGCTATGCGGGTTCTCGGCAAACAGTGGACGTCCTAGGAACGTACCATGTTAGTCCCCTCAAAGTTATGATGTGACGTTCCCTAGGGATGTCATTAAAACATTACTATGACGTTATGAAAGTCCTAGGAAGGTCACTGTTTGGTTACAATATGACATTTAATTAGAATTTTTCGGGGACGTTATCCGGCTATGCGTCATATAATGAATGTGTGGGGGACGTTAGGCTACTAGAACGTTCTATGTGACGTCCACGTAACATTTAGAAAACCCTACAAAAAGACGTCAAGGCGACGTCCTGATGACATTTCGAGACGCTTTTGGGTAGTCCTGTGGTCTTAATTTTGTTAGCTGGGCTACTGGGAGCGTTCATTAGCCTACGTTATGGGTCTAATTAAACAGCTTCATAGCCTACAATTGATTATAAGCGTAATCTAAAGTGTTTGCTTTTTACAATCATAATTTATTACGTTTGTAGGCTATTTCAAAGGCTGCATTTAGTCTTGTGAATTTAACAGAAAATAAAAATAAATTCATATTCTAATTATCACTCATAGCAGCATTCTGAATTTACGAACACGGTAGCCTACAAGTGGTCCCGAGCATGTGTAAAATTATGTGCGAACAAATCTCAGATACGAAAACGTTGATGAATGCCAAAATACGGCCAAATTTGCTAATACGAACGATTTACGTGCAAATTTGTTCTGCTCACATTTCATGAATGAGGCCCATTGTGTGGTAGCTATATTTAAATAATTAAATATGGAAATGAATAATTAAACGAGGAAATAGTTAAATGTGGAAACAAATTTTACATTTAATTATGTATGTTGATATTTTATTTATTTATTTACTTATTTCATATTGGCACCGTTTCTTCTATAGCTAGGGGAAACCCTGACTGTCAATACGTTTGCTTGTAGATTGTTCGGTTTGAACACCTGCACAGTTGTGACTGCACTAAACTATTGAAAGAATGCAGGCTTACTACAGCAACAGCATTGAGACCGTAGAAAAATAGCTTGCAACAAAGCGAGCTACAACGTGACTGTGGTTCATATGTAAACGAAAGCACACCCACATCCTTATTTGGCAGCGATATGCTCATGTTTATCCAAATTATCCATATGGTACTCGAATGTCTTGGGTTATTGACACGGCTCGAGCAACTACGTTCAGAAATACTTCAGGACGAGAGTAAAAAAAAAAAAAAAAATCCTCGTGCTAGTAACGTGAGTGACTTACGCAAGTTGCAAACGCTACTCTACAGTAAGCTTACGTGCAGCGAGGTTGTTTTTACACTGGTGCCCTTGGAACTGTAATTTCGTCACATTTAGGCTTATTATTTCTGAATCAATATGGGTAAACATCCCTGCTAGCAGCGTTGCGGACACAAGAAAAACGGCGCAGGTAAGTAAGCAAATTATAGATCACAACCAAGATACTGGCTGTTCCTGTATTATTTAAAAAACGTAAAGTTATAAACACAGAGTGGTGGCCAATGTCACGTTAAGTTTATATAACGAACTGCTCACTAAAGGCTACGATCTGCACGTGAATTCATATACGCACAATGGGCCATAGTCTGTGTTAGCCTGCAGCTTAAATTTGCCATTTGGGAACTTAAAGAAAACAATGTTTAATATAGCAATATGTTTAAAGTAAACAGTCATGTAATCTATATTTCTAGGATGAAGATACGTTATTTGTCGTATAGTCTACCTCATTTTAAAATTTGGGATTTAGATAATATGCTGTGATATCGGTTATTTGTTAATAGTCCATACAATATTATACACGTGTATGCGTAGGTTCACAAAAATTGTGACAAACACTGGCAGACACCATTGATGGCTGTGTTGTCTGACTTACTGTTGAGTAACTTTAAACAACTCATTGTTTCTTTCTTGTTGAACATGGAAGAATGCCTTACCTCCCAATGTCTCTGCATGGCTGCCACTCATGGGAACACTGGGAATGGGATGCCAGCAGCAAGTCTCCGGCTGCCCAGCTGTCGCCCTGCCGACAAGCAGTGTACTTCCACACCAATGTGCTTCTGGAGAGTGAAGGCACTGCAGGGGTGCGGGGTACCAAAGGTAAAAGTATTTTTAGTGATGTGAGACTGCTGCAAAGGGGTTATCATAGGGTGGTACAGCCAGGTACACATCTCTTATGAGTGTCAAAGTATTACATTCAGGACATTCCTGTATAATTTACTGTGCATAACTTAGACACATGAAATCAATGCACGGATTTCAGGCCATTTTTAAAAATTGCAGACGACTTTAAAATGTGTCTGCATTTTTTTCTTCAAAAAGAGGGCTTTACATTTTGAAAATTAGGTTTGGAAGTGTGACTATTTTGTGTCTGAAACGTGGTGTAGAAAATCAAGTCCAAGTGTCAGTGTGAAAGAATGGGTGATGGGAGTTCACAAGGTAAACAAGGAGATGGGTGTGGTCTGTGACTTCACCAGGCCAGTCTGGATTTAACAAAGTCGGCTGTGTTGGTAGGTTTCACGCACGGAGAGCACTACTGGGAAATTGAGTTTTCAGAGCCTCCCTATGGAACCTCAGTGATGGTGGGTTTAGGGACAAAGAAGGCTTTACTGCACACTGGGGGATACCAGTTCATCAACCTGCTCGGTAAGCACAAGTAAGCCCATTCTGTAGTTTTTCTAATGCGTGGCCTGTTTCCTTAATGGATACAAAATGAAAGAATATACAGGAATATCTGGTCCAAAAAATAAACAGTCAAGGAGGACTTGGGCCTTATGAAATCATTAAAATACTTTGTGCTAGGAAGAGTACTGTTTTAAGTGATTAAAGTAAGCTATATGTAATTGAATTACATGGTTGAGTCGCCACACACAACGATGGAAATTCTGGATATTGTGGTTCTTTTAGACTGAGAAGAGCTTTTTATATTATTAATTTACTGCTTCTTAACTATAAACAATGGAATTAAATGAGTTTAATCATACACAAACAGCTCAACCATAATGCAGGTTTGAGTGTTATCCTAAAGGCATTATGAAAGTGCCTAGATCACTGTCAGCATGGCAGGATTCCTGGAGACACTTATAATTATTCGCTGTGCCCCACTGTATTCACCATAATGATTGAGAATGTTGTAGTTTTATTCAATTTGATTGTAATTGCCTGTTTATGGGAGACACAATGCAAGTGTGTGCAGTTATGTTGTCAGCGCACTTTGGAATGGTTGACACTGTTGCACCCTTGGTAAACATGAGCAAAAAAGGCTATAAAACATGGCATTGTGTCATGGTTTATGACCCTTTCTCCCTCGTGATCGTGTTCCTCGTTCACCACACGTGGGCGCTGCTCCTTTAGTGGAGTTTTGGCTCCATCTCGTCTTTCACAGAAGAAGTCTGATTACCGAGACAGGTGTGCGTGCTTTGGGGTGAGCTATTTAAGCCCATGTTTCTTTCGCTCTGGGCTTCGATATTAATTGTTCATTGTGATTGTTTGATTGTTTGTTCTGTGGTGTATTTTCTGGTATTAGTTGTGCTGTTTTGTGTGCGGTTTATTTTGCCCTTTTAAAGTTTTAATCGTATGATTAGATCTAGGTTTTTAAGGAGACCGTTTTGTAGTGATGGCGAAATGAGGCTTCCTGAAGCACTGAGGCTTTGCAGCCAATTGTATCGCAAATAGATTCATTACTCGAAGCCTCATTCAACACAGTGTACACTAGTGACACCTGCTGGTAAAAGTAATTTAGAGCAACGAAATCATTACAAATTCCACCCCAGGTTCAAAATAACGAAGTTGCCGCGAGCTAGCAACAAGCGACCCTTTAGCTTACTGGTAACGCGTCGGACTTCAGAGTCCATTCTGTAAGAGAAAGTACCAGTTCAAAACCCCGCTCAGGCGATACACATACTAACATACTCATAATTTATATTTGTAACTGTCATTAGGCTAGATTTGTTTTATACTAAGATATATTATAAAATAATATATGTAATAATATTATATTAACTTTCAAAATGAAAAAAACAGGAAGATTGATATAAAGGGGGGACAACATTTGTGTGGGGTTCTATTGAACAGTAAAAGTGTTTCTGGTCTGAGACTGGGAGTGCTTCTGTAACCAGGCAGTGAAAGTGAACGTGCTTCAGTATGGGCAGTGAAAGGGAAGGTGCTTTTGTGACTGAAAAGGGAGGTTTTTATTGATTTTTATTAACGGCCTTGCTTTCTGGAACCTATGGCAAAATAACAATATGCAAATGTATTTTTATCAACATGTATGTCAGTATGATTATGATAAAGCAACCATAACTGTTATTAAAAAGTAAAATAAATAAATAACCTCCGCTGGTTTCTTGCTCATTGGCAGGTGCATTTTCATGCATTGCCCGATAATGCCTGGACGAGGTATTATTGCTGTAAGCCAGCAAGCACTTTACCTTCAAAATTAAATAATATGCCATTTGAGAATGCAGATGATAATGATAATAAGAAAGAATAAGAAATAACAATCAAATCATAATAATATTAAACAAATCGTAATAATCTGCTGTAGTTACGTTAAAATAACAACCAACAAACTACATGCACAGTCGATTGCTAGCCCAGTGTTCGAATAGCGTTTCAGTGGGTTTTTATATCTACGCCACTTAGGCCTGCCTTTTTTGGAGATATCGGGTCAAAATATTCCTAAGCAGGAGAAGATTTATTTTATTTTTTTTGTACAAAAATGACAAAACTACAAAAGTTGTACAAAAAAAAAATAAAAAAATCCTCCAAAAATTCCTCAAAAAAATCCTCCAAAAACTTTCAATACCAATAATATCAATAATAACAAACTCTCTGCAACAACCCTCGAAATAAGGGGGGTATCACTCCTTTATATCTACAATTCAACACCCCTAATTCCGCCCAAAACGCAAAACAAATCGATCACATGGTTCTACAGCACCCGAGGCCTCGTTAGTCATCGATCACATGCTTCTCTGAAAGTGATACAAGCTTTGGTGCGAGGCTTCTGTAGAAACTGCCCTACGTACTCGACACACAGCTCGGAGCTTCGGTATCATCTGTAACATCACTACCGTTTTGCTCCGTTGTGCTTTTATTGGAGTTTTGCGGTACTGGCCTTTGTGCTTTGAGCTTTCAGGTTCAATTCCTGTTTTGTGTGCTCATTTCAGTCTCCGCTTTCTGGTCTGTCCTCTGGTTGTCGTTTTGCCTAGATCTATTGCCTTTTACTAAGAGACAGGGCGTTTGTATCATAGTGACTTTAGGGTTTTAATTATTCTTTGAGGCAGGGTGGTTATTTTCTATTAAGTTTGCGTTGGTCTTTTGTTACAGCTGTTCCTGTTCGTCCTTTTGACCTGCGGGACGATTTTGTTCGGAACTGTAGTTCTGTTTGTTCCCCGGGTGTGTCCCTCCTTATATGGAGCTTGGACGATGCTATGGACATGTTTGTGTTTGATTGCGCATTTATGAAAGTAACCATGGAATGTTATCTCTGTTCCTCCGCCTCGTTACATTTCCCATTATTGAGAGGCTAGGGCGTGTGTTTTCAATTAAGCTTGCGTTAGTCATGTTTGCTAGTAAAAAGTTATGGGACGACGGTGCTCCGTCGGCTCGCCTGTAAAATGTTTCTCTCTCCTGGGTGATCGGGCGTTTACCCCTTTACGTTTTCTCGATCAATGCGGGACTTGCCTATGTGGATGTAGTTATTCGGACTCGTCCCCCCTGGCGTATTTGCCTATGTAGATGTAGGTATTAGGACTCATCTCCCTTGGCTTTTCTGTTCCTGCTTCCTGGTCGTTGCATTTGACTGCGAGCCTATCAAACTAGCCATGGAATGTTATATCTGTTCCTTCGCCTCGTTACATTCCTCTTTATCAAGAGGCACGGCATTTATTTTCTATTTAACTCGTGTTGGTCTTTTGGCCGGTGATGTCCGGTGCAGCTGTCCTGTTCGTCCTTTTCACCTGCGAGACGATTTTGTTCGGAACTGTAGTTCTGTTCGTTCTCCGGGTGTGTCCCTCCTTATATGGAGCTTGGACGATGCTATGGACATGTTTGCGTTTGACTGCGAGCCCTCGATAGTGGCCTTGGAACTTTAGATCCCCGTTCCTTTCGCCTCTTGGTATACTAATTTCTATTTGTTTTCAGTGTTTGTTGGTTGTGTGTGTTTTATGTGTACCTTTTATGCTGCTCGCCTGTTCTTATGCGTCTCGTTGCCGAGACAGGGCGTTTGTTGTTTCTGGCTCTTTCTTCTGTCACTTTGCTCGTAGAAGTATGGGAATCTTGTACTCTGTTCCATTGGCCTTATTTGGTTTTCTTGTTGAAAGCTTGGCGTTTGCGCTTCTACTCATTAGTGTGTGACAGTGAGCCATTCTGTAGCTTTGGTACGTGTGTTCTTGTCTCGTCTCCTCCCTTAACTGCGGGGTTTCCCGCCTTAGTGGCCTTAAGGCTTAAAGAATCCCCTTGCTGCGTTTGGCTCCTCACACGTCACGTCCCCCTTACACATTGTTGTTTATCAGCTTGATCCTGCACTCAAAATATGAGAAATCTAACCTTTAATTGAGAAAAAATTGTTTTAAAAATACATTTTGATCAAGAAATTAATATTTTTCTCAAACGTGTCACAATTATTGGCACCCCTTGAAATTCATATGAACAAAATCTAATGAAAGTATATTGCCATTTATGTTTTCTTTTTTTTTTTAGTTCATCTGAGTTGTGATGACAAGACTGTGAGTGTCCACCAGCACACAAGCTTTAGTAAAGCAGTTTAGTTTTTACCTCCACGTAGTTATACACGGAAGGACATTTTTGATATCTGTCCGATGGAGAAATTGTGTGTTGCTCTGTTTTGTGTTAAAGGCTTTGATATATTTAATATAATTCAGCACATTTTAAATAATCTGAACCGTGTTTAGTATTAATGCTCTCATAACCTGTTTTGTGTCAGTGTCTGTACTTGCGGTCTTGTGAACATGTGTGTTGTAATATTTAACGGCCCAAGTTGTGGTCCAAAAGCAAGAATGCAAATAAAAGTGTACTTGATCCCTCCCAAATATCCTATCATTCATTGCAATGGCAGATGAGACGGGACAAGCTTACAACTATAATTTTTTTATTATTCTCATTTCACCAATAAATGTGACTAAAATCTTTCTAAGAATGAATATGAGGTGAGAAATATGTTACAATAGCTGAATTTTAGCTCATTTAAAAAATTGTTTAACAAAAAAAGTTACACATTACAGCTAAATTAACTTGAGGTACTAGCTTGACTGCATCGAGTTAGCCGAGCCTGCCCACGAGGTACACGTACTTGCATGTTGCAGTAAGTGCTATGTAGATTTTCGTGTGTATAGAAAGCAATCGTGAATGAAGCAACCTAAATGCATTGACTAGCTACAGAACAGCAGATGAAAGAGACATTTTGTTCACTTTCATATTTCAAGTAGGCTACAATTTGTGTACAATTGGAATGAAATAGGGCGGCAGTGTAGTATAATGGTTAAGGAACTGGCCTTGTAACCGAAAGGTTGCAGGTTCGATTCCCAGGTAGGACACTGCCGTTGTACCCTTGAGCAAGGTACTTAACCTGAATCGCTTCAGTATATATCCAGCTGTATAAATGGATAATATGTAAAAAAAAAAAAAAAAATGCTAAAAAGTTGTGTAAGTCGCTCTGGATAAGAGCGTCTGCTAAATGCCTATAATGTAATGTAATGTAATGTAAATATACCCCAAACCATAGGAAAACAGCCTTACAAATAAATTGGGATGGCAGGTATGCCATCCGCCAAGTTACGGCTTGGTGGGGCATGCCCCATACCTATACAGCACCGAGAGTTTGCCACTTTTCAGGGTTTCCTACAGAAGTAACCACAATGACCATAGACTCTCAGCCCTTAAAAACATTAACTTCTGTATGTTCTGACCTCATGTAACCACACAGCATTCAGATACAACTTCACACATCCACACAATAAAGCCCCAAACTTGGGTTATTTTGCCGTTTTTCTCCTTCCTCTTCCGCTTCTTCTTCTTCTTCTTCTTCCCATTTTCCTGCCAAACTGCCTGCCTCCGTTCCATTACATTACATTGCATTCATTTAGCAGACGCTTTTATCCAAAGCAACATACAATAAGTGCATACAGAGACATCATCAAGATCACTACAGAACAGACAAGACAAAGCACATCCTTCCCATAATGTAGCAGTTATCCCTAGTAATGAATGTTGACTGTAGTTCACAGTAAGCTGTGGGTAAATCAGCAATACTACACTTCTATTCTAAATACTATTATAAACTATAATAAACAGACAGGAAAACACAGGGAACTAGCAAACACGGAACTGATATTCCTAGGTTAGAATATCAGTCAAGGTGGAGTCTGAAGAGGTGTGTCTTCAGGCCTCAACGGAATGCAGGCAGGGTTGGAGTAGAACGTGAATGGGAAGTTCATTCCACCACTGAGGAGCTAAGGTGGAAAAACTCCGCAGTCGGGACGAGTGAGAGCCTTTGACACGGAGGGGGGGAAGTTATGCGATGTTATCCAATGGGGAGAATTATTATTTGAGGGTATGGTCTGTATATCTGCTCATCAAGCTTATCATCCAATACAAACGCTTTCCAAGGAGCTACTGTGGCTTAGTGGTTAGAACTGCAGTCTCTCACACAGTGGATTGTGGGTTCGAGCCCAGCAGGGCACATGTGTATTTTCCACAAAAACAATGTGCAACTGTTAAGTACTTTTCATTTCTTAGACTGTTATTATTTTCACATTGACAGATTAACGTATTTTTATTGCAAAGGCAAAAGAGGGTTCCAATATTAACTGTTCAATGTTTCACTTGTATTTCACTTGTACTATATCACACCCTCCCCAAACTGGACACTCGCTCTTGTCTGGTTTGGGGAGGGTGTTACGCTCTGCTCTTGCGGTCATGACTGACTGACTGTGGAAACCCCTTGCCTCGCCCAACATTTCTTTATTCATTAATTTCTTCACTTCAGCTCTGTTCACTTTATCATTTTCACACATAACACAAGGTCACCATAAAATTAACTACTAGGAAAATTAAGAATTTATGATAATAGCCTACATTAAGAATTGATGATAGCCTCTTTTAAGCTGCAAGCCTTTAAGGGATCGGATTTATAAACCGCCAATTCCGCAAACATATCTGATTCATGGTTAAAAAAAAAAATAATAGCCTCCGAATGTGGCTCCAGTCTACGCTACTCTGCTGATAATGTAGCTTACTGCAAACACTTTTAATTATAATAATAATAATAATAATAAGAAGAAGAATAATCCCTGGTATGTACTTTCTTAGTAGTATCTACTGTTTTCTTTCTGGCTAAGATTCCTGGGAAATATGCTTTGTCCAATTAAGCTTGTTCGCCAACTTACTTACTTCCTGCTTCTCGTCAGGAAGCAGAAACAAGCTAGGCTACTACGAAGTGAATCAACATGCATTATAGCCTACATTCATTGCACTACAGAAAACTAAACTAAACCTAGCTGTCCGGTACCAAAACATTTCCCGCAGGTAACGTTCTACACTACCGGAAAAAAACTCTGCTGTGCAGAAAATCACTAGCTCGCTCGCTAGCTCATAGCCCACACATGGAAGGTTTGAGTTATGCATCCGGCAATCCAGTGTTGAATAGCCTAACGTTAAATGTATTTCATAGAATACTAATCGCACTATTTTAAAACTGTATTTCCATATGTTACTGATGCAAACTATTTAGGCTGTACTAGCTATTTAGGCTGTATGTCTTTCAGCTAGAATGTGTTTGCATCTAGCCCATTGTTCATGCATGTCTCCATGTAGACTTGGTTCATTAATTTACATGCTTCTACATGATCCATAGCTCAGGAGGTGCTGTTCATTGTATTTCATTACACATTAAATACTGCTCATCTACAAACTCTTTTAATGTAATTGTGTGCTGTCTGTAATAGGAGGTTCTTGTCAATAGAGGGCGGTATGGTTAAGCGAATGTCTGCATACATTTCTTTGGAATGCATGTCTCTCTCCGTGTTTATCTTCATGCATTATTCATCATTAGTTAGCTATAAAAAATAAGTGATATCAGATCAAAAACATCTACGACGTAAAAAAAGCCAAGTTACTCACGCATAGCCTACATAGCGCTGTCCATAAGTTCTTAATTCCAACTTGCAAAAACTAGGCCTGCCTTTAAAAGTCTTGATATCAAAATGTGGCTAAGTTACAACTAACAATATTGCCTATCGTAGCTCACACAAAATAAACTAGCTCTATTCCAAAGCAATGCTATCCAAACTTTCCTAAATTATTTAATGCAACTTGGCCCTGTGTTTCTTCATCTTTGCATGTGAAGAGATTGTGCCTCATGGCACAACATATGATTTCAATGAATGTTTTTAACAGTTGATGAATAATTACACTCCAGAAAGGATATGGTTGTACTTTGTTGGCAAGTTTACTTTAGAAAATGTACAGGTTTTAAAATGTTAACTGCTGCTACAGCATTCTTTACGATTCACAAACAGACATTTATATGAAGAAACATCATGTACAATAGAGAAAGGGGTGATGAATAAATAAATGCAGATAAAAATGAGTAATATTTTTATCTAGAAAATAGCGTACATAAAGCATTTTTACAAACGTATCCAGACATGTTTGTGGGTCAGATGGTGGCAAATAAGTAATAGTACCAATCTTCATAACATAATAGTATTTATGATATTTGCAAACAGAATTTCGTGAACACAAGGATATCTATGCTCTATAGGACCACAAAGGTTTTGATAGAAATCCAAATAAATCAATCAATAAATACATAATAATAACAATAATTATAATAATAATAATAATACATTTTATTCATTCTGTGCTTTTCATAGACCCAAAGCAGTGGATGCAGACAATTTTTCAAACATGCCCTATAGTGTAGTAATTTTTCTGTTTAATTTCTAAGTGCAACACATCTGAATCAGAGTATTTCCACTATAGATCATTTTCATTTTGCAGTTTGATGTGGCACATACAGTTTCATTGACCACATTCTCTTGAGATGGTAAAATGAAGAAACACAGGGCCAAGTTGCATTAAATAATTTAGGAAAGTTTGGATAGCATTGCTGTGGAATAGAGCTAGTTTATTTAGTGTGAGCTACGATAGGCAATATTGTTAGTTGTAACTTGGCCACATTTTGATATCAAGACTTTTAAAGGCAGGCCTAGTTTTTGCAAGTTGGAATTAAGAACTTATGGACAGCGCTATGTAGGCTATGCGTGAGTAACTTGGCTTTTTTTACGTCGTAGACGTTTTTGATCTGATTAGATATACTGGGCATGGGGAGACTGTCAAGAAAGGCTGCTGTTTTGTAGTGGTAGCATAAGCACATATTGCATCTCAAGGACAGCGTTCTCTGTCCTTGTGTTCTTGGAAGTGCAGTCTCGCAAGGACACTTGACAAAAACGTTTCTCACAAGAACAGAAGTCCGAACTTGACGTTCTTGGCATTGAGAAACGCCCTAGAAAGGCGCCGTCTGTGCGAAGGGTGCACTGCAGTGGTATTTAATTTATTGCATGGCTCTTAATATTATGTTTCGTTTGATTTAGTTTAAAGTGTAAGCACCATATATTATCAGATACATCAGCCAAATGGAAGAAGTTGTTCTTCAACATAAAAACTACATTTTATTGAAGTAAACACAAGAAATATACCTTAAACGATCTAATGCGCTTTGTCCCAGCCTCCCTTTTTCATGAATCTTCGGAATGATCACGTCATATTTTGTAACCCTGAAGGTGGAAGAAGTGAGATAAATTAGCTTTGTTAGCTGAGTTGCTGTGATCTCTGAAGGTAGCTAAAGTGACTGAACAATGTGTGGTGTTTGGATGTAACAACACACCCATTACATTACATTACAGTACATTCATTTAATTTAATTTAGGAGACGCTTTTATCCAAAGCGACATACAATACGTGCATACAGAAGGTCATCAAAGCAACTACAGAACAGATTAGACAAAGTACATCCTTCCCATAATGTAGCAGCTATCCCTAGTTACGAACATTGAGTGTAGTTCACAGTACACTGTGGGTAAATCCGCTATATTATAATTCTATTCTAAATACTATTCTAAACTATAACATCAAACAAACAGTTACAGACAAAAAACACAGGGAACAGGTACTATGAGAAAAGGTCCTAGATTGGTATATCAGTTAAGGTGGAGTCTGAAGAGGTGTGTCTTCAGGCCGTGACGGAACGCAGACAGTGTTGGAGTAGAACATAGGGGAATGGGGAGTTCTTTCCACCACTGGGGAGCTAGGGTGGAAAACCTCTGCAGTCGGGACGAGCGAGAGCCATTGACACGGAGGGGGGGGGAAGTGTGAGCCGCCCTGCTGTAGCAGAGCGAAGTGGTCGAGCAGGAACATACTGCTGGCTTAAGTCCTGCAGGTAGGAGGGGCCTGTCCTATTGGCTGCAGTGTAGGCCAGGTTCAGAACTTTAAACCTGATCCTCGCTGCAACCGGCAGCCAATGGAGTGACCTCAGCAGGGGGGTGACATGCGGGAATTTCAGGAGGCTGAACACGCAGCTGTGTTCTGGATCAGTTGAAGAGGCAGAATGGCGCAGGTCGGTAGGCTTGCGAGCAGGGAGTTGCAGTAGTCCAGGCGTGAGGTGACCATAGTCTGGACAAGGAGCTGGGTGGAGTAGGTGGTCAGGTAGGGTCGAATCCTCCTGATGTTGTACAGGAGGAACCTGCAGGACCGTGCCTTTGCCATGATGTGCTCTTTGAAGTCCAGCTGGTCATCCAGGATCACCCCCAGGTTCCTTGCAGAGCGGGAGGCAGCCACCATGGTACCATCAACGGTGATGGAGAGGTCATGTAGTGGGGAGGTCTTGTATGGCAGGAAGAGGAGATCCGTCTTGTCAAGGTTGAGCTTCAGGTGATGGGTAGCCATCCACTCAGAGATGTCAGCCAGGCAAGCAGATATCCTGTCCTTAACCTGTGGGGTAGAGGGAGGGAAAGAGAGGAAGAGTTGAGTATATGGTATGAGAAGCCATGTGAATTAATGACTGAACCAAGAGACTTAGTATAAATTGAGAACAGCAGAGGACCCAGCACAGATCCCTGCGGGACTCCTGTAGAAAAGGAATGAGGTGCAGAGAGGGAACCCTTCCAGGAAACTTAGTAGGATCTATTAGAGATACGATACAAACCAAGAGAGGGCAGTCCCAGAAATGCCCATCTCAGTGAGTGTGGAGATCAGAAGTTCATGGTTGACCGCGTCAACAATGGGCATATTCCAGGACGACAATGCCAAGATTCATCGGGCTCAAATTGTGAATGAGTGGTTCAGGGAGCATGAGGAATCATTTTCACACATGAATTGGCCACCAGAGTCCTGACCGTAACCCCATTGAAAGTCTTTGGGATGTGCTGGAGAAGATTTTACGGAGTGGTTTGACTCTCCCATCGTCAGTACAAGATCTCGGCCAAAAATTAATGCAACTCTGGACGAAAATAAATGTTGTGACGTTGCATAAGGTTGTCGAAACAATGCCACGATGAATGCGCGCTGTAATCAAAGCTAAAGGCGGTCCAACTAAATATTAGAGTGTGGTGCGACTTTTTTATTGGCCAGGCAGTTTATCTGCTTTCTTTGCAGAGTAATGAGCATATAAAGATTTTTCCTGGTCAAATGCTACTTGTTACATCCCCCTTAAGCCCCCTGACAAAGAAGGATACCATGTTTGGCATCAATACAACAAAGCGTTGCAGAGATATGGCTCACTTCCTGTTTGGCGCCTTTGCCATCAAATTTGTGTGTTTACTGCAGTCATATTGTTTGACCTAGCAACTTTATTTTAATATTTTGAGTACTATCAAGATGATACATGCCAAATTTCGTGGTGATCCATTCAACGGTCTAGGAGGAGATGTTTAAAATGTGTCTTTCAAATAATTCAAAATGGCGGAAAATCTGATATGATAGAAATTCACATCTGATATGATGGGTGCATGGAATGGTGGGTGCATTCAACTTGGTCAGACTTAAGGCCAAACAGTTCAAAAGTTATGGGTATAAATCTAATGTCAAATTTGGTCTATTGGTGGCACTAGAGGGGTCGATGAACTGATTCCAAACTTGGTGTCTGGATACCTTGGCCTGTCCTCTATCAATGTGCCAAATTTCACTAAAATCCACCAAGATGTTATATGGGCTGCCATAGACTCCCATGGCAGAAACTATAATAGTGAAAATGTACAGCAGAGCTGACATTAGCAAGCCAGTACAGTGGAAAGAAAGCATGTTTTTCCAGCATACGGGCACTGCATACTTACAAACTAAATATTAAATTGTAAATGGTAGCCAGTGCCATTGGTGTGCAGTACATACTTTTAAGTAAATAGTATGTAATGCAAAGATAATTCTTAATGACAAGAGGAAACATTTAATTTAGGAAACATGAAGCATAAGCATGCATGCTATGTAGCTACTTTAGTTCTAAAGGGTTGTGTGCACTTTAGGTCTACAGGACATAGCCTGTGGCTTGGCCAACTGTTGTAATGTACTTTATTGCATTGATGATGCTGCGGTTGCTCTTTCATAGTTTGTAAGGGGTCTGCTGTACATCTGCAGGGATGGACGAGGAAAGCTGGGGCCTGTCGTATAAAGGCTTCCTCTGGCACGGTGGGCAGAGCAGGAAGTATACAGATCCTTTCTATGACAAGATGACTGTCATTGGCGTGCTCCTGGACCTGCAGGCGGGCACAGTGGGGTTCTACCGAAATGGCGTCAGCCTGGGACTGGCTTTCTCTGGACTGCATAAGGTGGGAGGAAGCACAGAAGGGGTGAAAAAAATCACATTCGGGGATGTGATTTTACGTGATTAATCAGGACATGCAGATTCTTCCGGCCCATTTTTCTCTTTATCTGTAACATTCTTCATTGAGCTTAGATCACTTTTATGTGGAGTACACCGGGCTGCAAATCGAACGCACTCAGTCATTTGCCCAGTCTCTTGTCCGTGAGAGGTCAGTGAGGAGGTGGGTAGTGGAAATGTGATGCTTGACCCTTTTTCTATCTAATATATTGCAAAACTAATGCATTAACTGTAGTTGTTGTTAACACTGGACATTTAAAAGGAGTTTAAACATTAAACAATTTTACATGATCGGTATTGTCCCTTAGTAGTCTTTTGCCGTACGCTACCTAACTACCACATGCTATGTGCTAACAAGTTGCACGCTTCATGCAGGCAAAGAAATTATTTTCTATGTTAAAGGTGCACTATGCAGGATCTTTAGCCTTGCAATGGTCCTGTGTTTACAATCAACTAAGTCTCCTCCTCCGTCCTAAACCCCGCCCACTCACCTCCGTTGAGGGCAAGAAGCTTGCTTGAGACAGCGCAGCAAGCAAAATGTCAAGCGAAGACTAAATTAAAATAAGATTTTTACCAACATGCATTGTTCTACACTGCCTGGCCAAAAAAAAAGTCGCCATTGCACCCGTCATGCGTAGTGCCCACTGTACAAGCCTCAGGAGGCAGTGTTATGATCTGGGGTTGCTTCAGTTGGTCAGGTCTAGGCTCAACAACGTTATGCAGCAATAGCATGAAGTCAGCTGAGTACCTGAATGTACTGAATGACCAGGTTATCCCATCAATGGGCATATTCCAGGACGACAATGCCAAGATTCATCAGGCTCAAATTGTGAAAGAGTGGTTCAGGGAGCATGAGGAATCATTTTCACACATGAATTGGCCACCAGAGTCCTGACCTTAACCCCATTGAAAGTCTTTGGGATGTGCTGGAAAAGACTTTTACAGAGTGGTTCGACTCTCCCTTCGTCAATACAAGATCCCGGCCCAAAATGAATGCAACTCTGGACGGAAATAAATGTTGTGACGTTGCATAAGGTTGTCGATGCATTGCACGACGAATGTGCGCCGTAATCAAAGCTAAAGGCTCTCCAACTAAATATTAGCGTGTGCGACTTTTTTTTTGGCCAGGCAGTGTATATGGATGGTTACATAATGATGAGAACAGGTCCATGTAAGCGGAAATGGAAGTTTCCCAAAAGATATATTGGAAAATTCAGCCATCATAGTCACCATCTGTTACCTTCGCCAATAGGCGAGTGTGCTGTTCTAGAAGATGATCATCGAAAAGCAGATGTAGGCTACCACAAAAAATAGTGCACATTCTCTGGAGAATATCTGTCACCACTGCTTTGATCACTGGCAAATTTAAATGACTTATAACTACAAAATTAGAGTAACCGATTAAAAAAAAATAAAGCTACATTACTTTAATGCCACTAACAATTCCAGTAAATCTAGGATTCAGGTTAAAAAGATTAACATTCAAAAGTTACAATTCAAAGTTACAAAGCATTAAGATTTACAGATAACCCCCATTCCCAAAGCATTAATTTATCATAGATTCTACTCAACTGTCTTCTCAGCAAGTCAAAAATTGTTGCTATGACAGTTTCTCCAGCAAAAACAGATGCCATGTCACAGTGCTTGAATAAAGTTCTCGAGGTGTGAAATAATTGGTGCAATCAGTGAAGCCGGAAATGTAACAAACCTTCAGAAAACACAAATGATTGCTCATTCATGTTTTTGCGGTCTAACATCTCAAAACAATTAGTTGCATGCATTCTATGCATGCTGCATTTCACCACCAAAAAAAGGTACTTGCACCAACTTGGTAGATACCAAACCCCTGAACTGTATAGGCAGTAAGAAATCATCAGTGCTCCAAAACCTTGATAAAACTGCCCCAAGTGTCTTAAGTCTTTTCTCGTTACTTCTTAATTTCATACCAGGAACTTCCCTCTCTTGGTTCTCATCACAGGTCGGAGTCCCTCTGTTCCCACTGGTCAGCTCCACAGCCCCAGAGACTGAGGTTCAGCTGGGCATCCGCACATGCCGCCTGGTCTCGCTGCAGGGACAGTGCCTTCACACTATCGCTCAGAGCCTGGCGCCTCACGCCCCCCTGGATTCCCTCCTCCTGCCCACCAGCCTGCACGATCAGCTGAGGACTCGCCTGCTGCCCACACTGCTGTGATGCACTAAGAAAGTGTCTCTGTCACCACTGGTGTACAGGTGGTTTGTGCAGTGCACCTTCAGCTATTACAGTTTTGTCACATGCAGAGAAAACGGGATCCAAAATCGCAGCTTTGCCTGTCTGTTGACCATTTACACCGGAGACCGATACCGCCAGAATGTGATCAGGGAATAGAGCCCAAAGAAAAGCACCACCGCATTTGTGCCCTTGACCTAGATGGTGTAGAAGGGTTATTGCTCATTTTTCTAGAATATTGTAGCAACATGTATTCTCTTGTCTATGGATATGTTTTATATCCTGTCAAGGTGTCACTACCCAGCCTATTTCAAAGGTGTTCTTAACTGGAGCCATCTGGGTCCGATCTTGGGGAAGTCTCTCTGCCATGGCCTTTCTCTCTCATTTGAAATGTTGCAGAGTATACTTCTACAAGACAACCAACACAACCTCTACAAAGTGCTTTTAAACTGCATTTATTGTGCCATACCATACAGTATATATTTTTTTTACTGTAAAACATATGCTGTTTTTAATGGAATTTTCTTTTTAATGGATCAAAGGGAAAGTATTAGTCAAACTAATCCTTCATGCATATTATCCATATGTAAATTATATTTATATATATGTTATGTGTTGTTCATTAGACCTATAAGGTCACATGGTAAGACATGGACTTTATGGCAGAAAAATGTTTAATGGTGGAATTACTGTGTGAGGGAAGACTTATAGAGCCTTATTTATGAAATGATTGTTCATTGCTCATTGATGTTTTTGCTTGAGAAAACAATAAAACTTGAGTAAAGCATGGATTTGCTCATATATGTGTGCATGTGTTGATAAATCCCAATTATAATTATTTTGCAGTCACTTTTCCAGAGCAACTTTAACTGAAGGAAAATATAAGTGCAGTCACTTGATTAATATGAGTAATATTGCCAGACCTGCCAATGATTTTTCCACCTTGGGATGTTTGTTCCACCACTGTGGGGGTAGAGTACAGACAGGCATTGTGACTGGGAGTGGTGACCACACAGGCAGAGGAGAGCCAGTCGCCTCAACGTGGCAGAATGGAGAGATCTGGCCAGGGTGTAGGGATTTCATTGTTTAGGTATTAGCACCCTCTATTGAATACAAGGCTTGAAATAAGTCATCTACCCGTCTCAAACAGGCACGCTTTTTATTATTATTTTTATTAATAATAAAAAAACGATCTTTATGTCATAATCTAATGTTGCTGATTTGGCTACATATTACTTACAAATAGTTAAAAATTGATTAATGTCGCAACGCAAACCGCAATGTCAAGTACATTGTATACTGTACATGCAACTTGTACTCAAAACGTTCAGGCAGTTTTGCATACTTCCGGGTAGGAGAGGAGTGGGAGTGGAGGCAAGTAATAATAATAATAATAATAATAATAATAATAATAATAATATAATAATAATTAACTTTATTTGTATAGCACTTATTTAAAACAACAAGTTTACCAAGTGCTTCACATAGACAAGAAACAGCATCAAAACAGAAGGCATAAGCAAAGCACTTAAATAAGTAGGTGGGGAGTGAAGAATATTGGGGCGCACCCGAGGTGTTGTGTTTGTGATTGGTTTGCTAGCTAGCCAATGATCTGTATCTAACATAGTTCTATAATATTTAGTGAGGGAAGCATTTTTTTGTTTTGGCACTGCAAAATTGATAGGTTGTCCTCACCTCAACAGCAGGTCGAGAGGGCAAACATTTTAATGTTACATTTTTGTGACAGTGTCCTCTAGTGGCCTGTCAATTAACTGTGTGCTAACCTACCCCGCTCTGCTTACCTGTTTCTAGTTTCTACGTAACACACAAATGTTAAATATTGAGCCCCAATTGTGTAATCTAGATTGATGCCCGGAGTGCTATCTATCCATCCAGATAGCTTAGATGACATTTCACTAGTTTTATAAATATCCGCTATAGCGCACCGTGATATTACACTGATAGAATGGACCTCAACGGGTCCAAAGTTTAATGTTTAAAAAACATTTGGAAAAATCAACAGCAACGTCTCTTTCCAAACAGACCTTGTGCAGTTTGCAGTTTTTTTAAAAAACTACTTCCTAAGTACTGTCTAGATCTGCGAAAAGTCTCAATCAAAGCAGTATTCTAGGGCACAAGATCTGCTTATATTTATAGACTTTTGTTTCATAGATAAATTAAAGGATTAAGTCATCTGCATCTCCTTAAGGAAGCAGCTATCTATATATTTTTTCTGAACAAGTGATCTTCTATTAAAAGCATTAGGTATTATGACTGTTTGTTCTGCAGACCTTCATAGTATTAAATTCTAAATGATCTGACCTGGCAGAAAGTATGGCCTGCACATCACAACATAGAAGTATTACATTAATGAAAACCTTTTTATATGCATTTTGCCTTGGACATCAACTTTCATTCTGTCTTTTATAAAGTGCTTTCAGAAGAAATCCAATAATGCCAAGGGCCTCAGAAAAATCTGTAATGATGATGATGTCTCTGTACGCACTTACTGTACGTCGCTTTGGATAAAAGCGTCTGCTAAATAAATGTAATGTAATGTAATGTAAAAAGAAGTAGAGGTTTGGATTACTCCAACTTGCTGGTGAATGTGATGGAGGCCAGAAGGAAAGAATGAGGAGGCGCAAGGCCACAGAATCACAATACTGTTGTTTTCAGTCTTCAGTCCATCAGCCGTCAAAGTCACCAGCCTTCAGTCCCCTCGCCACCAAGTCACCAACCCAACCCATTTTCAACATGCGCAGCGCGCTGTGCGCTCCCTGCCTCTGGTCACGAAAATAGCTAAATTCAGTCACCACTCCTGCAGTGAGCCATGCGCTGTGCAACTGACTGCACCTATTCACTGTGCACCAGAAAATACTGTTGAGAAATTGACAACCATGATATTCCTCCCTGTTTCCCTTTTTGGACCAATTTGTGTGGGAGTATGGTGCCAAATCTTTGCATACATACTCTTTGCACCCTAAAGCCTACCTGATAAACTTTAGGCACCATTAGGCCTCAGAGCTTCCCCAGGAGGCCCCACTCTGTCAACATTCCAATGTGTAATATGAAGAAACATCTTGTTTGTGGATGTCCTGACATTACGTTTATGGATGTTTTTGTTTGTTTTTGCTTTTTGACCACTTTCTGTGGGATTATGGGGCCAAAACTTTGCACACTCCCCCTAGCTAACACACACTCACTTTCTGTGACACCACATCACTTGTTTGGAGATGATTTAACTCCAAATTTGAAAGTTCAAGGGGGTGCTGTTCGGCTCCCAAAAAGTTCTCCAAAGTCTTACAGAGGACCAGCTACCACATAGTCACTTTTGGTGATACCACGTCGCTCGGTTTGGTGACAATTTAGCTCACAATTTGGGGGCTAACCAGTGACTCATGGACCTCACATGTAGTTTAACCAAGTTTTGCCTTAGGGTCCTCTGGGGACTACCCGTGAGCTCTTGAGGACTTCCCAAGCACTTTGACCAAGTTTAGTATTAGGGGCCAGTAAGGGCCTGTCTGTGAGCTCCCACGGACTTCCCATAATTAGGGGATCTGGTCAAAATTGATGGAATCATGAATTCTGAGTAATATGAAAAGATTTGTTTCAATTGACAGAACTGGGATTAAATGTATGATGTATGATGTAAAAATGTGGAAAGAAATTAGGGATTTTTTTATTGTTATTTTGGACTTCAGGGGATTAGATACAAACTAGGGCCCGACCGTCCTATATCACTCAGCCAATAATATCGGCTGATATAGGGCTTCCATATACTGTATATATATCAGTATAGGGATAAATCCCGCCAATAAACTCTCTTTAAATGTCATTAAAACTGCATTCATGGACATGACTGTTTCTCTAAAACTATTGGTGTCTGTTAAATCTTTAACCAAAGCTGAAACATGGGGGAAAAAATACTGGCAGATAATATCATCAGTTATCAGAACTTCAGCTCGGTATCAGCAACAAAACTTTCATAGCCCTAATACAAACGTGGACGTTTTACCAGGGATAATATCATAATTCGGTATGTCAAGTGTCACCCCATGGAACCTTTTCTATTATACAATTAATATCTCTGAAACTAAAAGTGATATTTGGTTCATTCATCTTTCTAACTAATACTTCAGATCATAAGCAACAAGGTCCTTTGAATGAAGTTTCTGTGACATTGGCAAGTATTTTTTTTTAAGTTTTGAAGATTGACATAATGATTTTGGACGCAACCCTCGTAATTGTGGATGTCTGATGTCCAAAACTATTATATCTTACCTAACTTTACATAAACTATCACTTTAACAGTCACACCCATTTGTGGCATTAATCACACATCCTCAATTTTCATTCACTCACCTTCCAACTTAGTTTGTTTTCATTACCTCCGCCTAGGCCAGGGATCTCAAACTCAAATCCTGGAGGGCCGCTGTGTCTGCTGGTTTTCGATGTGTTCCTGCACTTAAGTGTTTAATTTAAGTCATTGATTGGCTAAAGAGTCTGCACACCTTGTTTCCAAGGCCTAAAATGGCTGCTGATTGAAAGGAAATCACAAAAACCAGCAGACACAGCGGCCCTCCAGGACTGGAGTTTGAGATCTCTGGCCTAGGCGGTTATGTAATCACGACTGTCCGTTTGTACGTCCGTCCGTTACAGGCATATCTAGAAAAGTAATGGCCGGATTGCCAATACATTTGCTGTGCACATTCATGCTCCCAAGAGGAAGACACATTTTGGCGACTGCACATTCATGTGAGGGGAGATTGTTTTGCAGTGGCGGAGGTCTGCACTCTTTCTTTTTCTAGATTCATTTTTTCAAGCCTTTTTTTTGTGTTTTGGCAATACAACTTGAAGAAGCGGAAGAAGTACCAATGTCTATTGGTAATTCTATTTTTAATATAATTATTATTATAATTGTTGTAAATCATTAGATACCAATTTAATTTTTAAAGAATGACTACTACAGGAAAGCACATTAACTCTTAACCAATGTATACTTTATTTTTGATCATCCTGCTGGAATACTTATGAAGCAGCGCGCTCGTCAGTCATCACTGGCTATCATCCTCAGTTTTTCCGATGACCTTCCTCATCCACCTCCTCATACGGAACAAGTGGGTGTAAAATCCATATTTCCCGTCCCTGTCACAGCCTTCTCCCCATGACACGATACCAACCTGGTACCAGCGGAGATCCTCTGGACTCTGTTAAACAACAGATAAAAATAAGCAGTTTCCTATGCAGATTGTGCACAAGGTCTATTGTTTAATGCTAATTGTGTTACCAGGGTTATAATACCATAGGGATAACGTAGCAGTGACGTCAAAACCCTAAAATGGCTTTATCAATCATGGAGCATGCTGGTAAAAAAAACGAATCGAACAATGCCTGCAGTGATTGTGGATGCTACCTCCTGGCTAATACCCAAACAAAGCCAGGAAGAATGGTCAGAAAGCATCTGCCCCTTTTTTTATTGTTGGTTACCAAAGTGATCCATGATTGGTGGCGTTCTTCTGTTTGTGACATCACAACTATCTTACCCCTGTTTTACTATCAGTGAGTCTTGCCTGGACATGGTTTATCATGTAGGAGCATGTAGGAGAGATACAGATTTAAACCATGTCACACAATCATTTTATTGGTGGTTGGTGGGTAAGAGTCACAAAAGCAAGAAATCAACAGTTCTGGAGTGAGGTGGTGATGTAATTTCCTGTAAGAGTCTTCCCGGTGAGACTACATATTGACAACGGTCCAACTTTGTTTTCATCTAAAAATATATATTTATTTTTTCTCATCTTAAAAGAAAAACAGATCATAAATATCAACAATAAATAACAGTACTTGATAAGATTTCTTTACCTTCATGACGAAAGGACCCCCACTGTCCCCTTCACATGAATCACCTCTTTTTGATTCCTCTGGCTTGTACCCTGAAATGAGTCACTAGTGTCATTCTTGTACCCTGAAATGAGCCACTAGTGTCATTCAGAAAGAAAATCTTTTTCTGATTATGGCCCATTCCTTAATCCTCTTTAAACTGAACTCAAGCTTGAGTTATTTTATACTTTCAGGCTTAATTAATTTCAAAAATGTGAAACATTTCACTCTGTGTTCCTTGTATGATTTTTCTTGTTGCGCTTGCACTATGTATGTTCACCTTTTTGTACTTATTCCTTAGTGCCCCTGTCCCTCAACTAGCTCTCACATACAATGCTAGATTCAATTTGGAAAAATGAGAATAAACGGTTAAAAAACAGTTACTATTAATCACAATGCAATGTGGCTGCTAAAATTGCTGCTGCAACTCAATGAAACACAAAAACACATTTTATTTGAGGAGTGGTATAAACAATTCTGAGAAGCTGCTCAAAGAAATATGGCATCATTTAGGTTCTCTCATTGCAGTGGTAAGCATTTGTGAAAGGAACCACAATAACTACAATTATGGACTTGCTGGAGGTCTTGCTAGTGCAAGGGTACAAGTCTCTAAACCAGGGGTGTCCAATATTATCCACAAAGGGGCATTATGGGAGCAGGTTTATGTTCTAACCCAGTACTAAGACACACTATAGTTAAATTAGTACACGCCAGCTTGTTTGAAGACCACGATTAGCTCATTAGTTAAATCAGGTGTAGTGCTGGGCTAGAAAAAAAATCTTGCGCCTACGCTGTCTCATGTGAAATGAAACAAGACACCCCTTTGGAAACTGAATGATTAATTGAGATGATTAAGGTGCAGTAATATGTTGGTTACTTAACAAGTCCTGAATGAACCTCGTCGTGTTGGAGGAATGAACTACAGGTTTAAAAAAATAATTAAGGGAAAACTCATGGCCCTACATCAGGGATCTTCAAAGCTGGGCGTTGAGGCCAGTAGTACTGCTGGTATTAATTCTTCCCCAGTCAGGGACTGATTTAGACCTGGGACACGTTGTGTTTATACCTTGTGTAACTTTTTTTTTTGTGTGTGTGTTTTGTGTGTGTCAAAACATATTCTGCTATGACCACGGCCCACTCATACAGCAATACAGATAACGTTTTGCCATAATGTTGAATCAAATCTAACCTAGAATGCTGGCAGGTGATGTGGACTGAACAAACCATGCACCTCACCTGCACAGAACATGTTATCAGTGATGCGAATGGAGGTGGAGTCCCGGCAGGTGGACTGGTCTACTATGGGCAGGTGGACCTGTTGCAGTACATCGGGCAGCGAGTGCGGAGAGGAAGACCACGTCTCGTAGAGGTTCCCCCAGCCGGTGACACGCCCCTTGTAGCCTGCAAACATCAAGCTATGCGGGGAGAGAATGACTGTCGATTCAAATCCACTCACATAAGTTTAGAGAACATCAAATTTAACATTTAACATTAACAGCACATCTGACATTCAATGTCGCATTTGACATTTGTCAAGCAAAAAAGGTTCCTGGATTGCCAACTACCTGTCTGATTCCTACAGTTAACTGCTCACCTGATACTAGTTTCTCAGATTGTTGTGAACAGTGGGTCTTGAGTACCAATTACAAAGTGACAATAAATGTTGTCGTGTTGTGATTCATAAGAAACAGGATGTAATTTTCAATTTAGAAATATGATATAAATAGAATGGTACAATGCAAAAGGTGTAGTATACGCACATCCAACTGGCTTGGCCAGGTGCAGGGCAAAAGAGTGAAGCAATGAAAAAATAAAGAATACCCGCACACCTGCAAATGATCCCTTGTGGTTTATTCACCATCCAACATTTCGACCCAAGAGGTCTTCGCCAGGCGTACCAATTGCTGGTGTGCGGGTATTCTTTATTTTTTCATTTTTTACAAATAGAATGGTACGGATCATTACCACCATATGTAAAAACCCCATTAATCTTTATTTATTTTAGTCTGAAGTGCCCCTGAGAGATTCTGTCCACCACTACCTATACCTGAATAGCCATAGGCAGGTCCAGTGCAAAGTAATGATTAGTCATGGAGATCTCTGTTCCATCACAGGGAATCATATACATATGTCCAACACACAAGGGCGCCTGTTTCAAGAAGTAGATTCCAGAATACATTCAAGTTTATTAAATTGCTATGCAATCTGCAGTGTCTATTGTAGATGCATGGGAAATCACCTGTGTACTCTTTGCAAGTCCGTACTTACCCCTTTGCAATTTTCTTAGTTGGCAGACAGATGGGGTGGATCTCATCGGTGAAGGTGATGGGTCTCCTCAAGTGCAGGAGGGCGATGTCCCGATCAAGGTTCTCCTTCCAGTTGTATTTCGGGTGGACGATGATGTTATCAATAGCCACAATTTTCTCTGTGTTTCTTTCAAATCTGTGAGGGGGGGGGGGGGGGGGGGGCATCAAAGAGGTGGTATTTGCACTACTGGCAGGAAACTGAACTGGATTTTTTTCTAGGGACATCCAAAGAGTTTCAGAGCCCTTCATGTATGCTACATAGTGAACTGATGTCTATAGCCACTAGATTTGAAATAGTGCAGGTAGTTTGGTTTTGTCACAATCTGTTGTACTGAAACAGGTTGTGAAACATTTCTTTGCTAACTTTTATATGACAGCACAAGGAAAAAACTCATGTCAAACGTACAATCTCAAACTCTTGTTAATGACATGTGTTATAACTCATGTGTAAAACACGTGATGCATCGAAGGCCACTTGCCTGTTGCGGACGTGCTTGCCAAGCCGGATGAGTATGTCATTGATGGTGAAGTTTTTGCCCCAGGGTGGGTAGAGGATGCAGTGCGCAGCGGTGAGGACCCACTCGTCACTAATGAGGCTGGCACCACAAAGCAGCATCTGTGGGCTCCTCTTGTACAGCATCACCTGCCTGGAGTCAGCCAAACCAGCAGCCATCAATTGTCTGCTCAGACTGCACACAAACGCTCTCTCCAGCCCTCAGCCCTCAGCCCTCTAAAGACATTTTTTTGCTTTTGTAATCTATGTAAGTGTAATCAAGACCAGGGGGAAATACTACGAGGCAGGATTACAGAGTCAACTGGATAAAACTGAGTAAAACCCAGAACAGCTCTTTCTCTTCAGTCCATGTTCCAGATTTGAGAAGTTTCCGGGTTTTATTCGGCAGTTATCCAGTCACCTCAGTAATCTTGCTTCGTAGTATACCCCCTGGGTTTAAATAGTATTTGTTTTGGATTCAAATAATTTTCTGCATTTGACTAAACTTGCCTGGTGTATTGGAACAAATTAAATAATCCCAAAAGTGTAAACCCCGCCCATCTGCTCCTCCTATCAAGCTCAAAGGCACCACGTAAGATCAATAGAGCACAGAAAAGTATTTGAATCCAAAACTAATACTATTTGAACCCAGGGTGGTATTCCACAAATCAGGATTACTGAGTTAGCTGGGTAACTGCACTGAGTAAAACAGCTCTTTTTACTTCAATACGTGTTAGGGAGGGTTCCGGATTTTTACTCAGTGCAGTTATCCAGATGACTCAGTAATTCTTCTTTCTGGAATACCCCCCTGGTCTGGTGTAATCATGTAATCTGTATGTAAATGAAAGAACTGTGCCTCGGTTTGTACTTTGCTCATTTTATTTTTACTGTGCAGTGTCCTGGGACACCCCAGAAAACATGACTGATTGATTGACTGATCACAGAGATGAAATACAGATCTTAGTTTTTCATTCATAAAAAGACAAGGGAAAAACCAAGGACTTGAGTGGGATATTAATGAAAGATAAATGCGTTGTGCATTTCTGTGAGCGTTCGTACCATGGCGCGCTCCCTACTTCGGCGTCCTTGCCTTTCACGATTCGGCCTCCCCGGTAAGAGTCCAGCAGCTCCTTCTCCGTTTCATCGCCTTTATTTTGCTGCTCAAACTTGGGTCGCTGTCCACACACTGAAATTTGGGGTGGCCAGAAATGGGGTAGGGGGGATTAGTTTAGGCCTGCATGAAACCCTGAAACAACCGGGACTATTTCTGACAGTCCATTGATGAAGGCTGAGGTCAGCAGGTTGTGCTGAACTAAAGTGTGCAACTGCATTGGGCAAATGTAAGGCTATCAAAGAGTGAACAGAGTGAAATGCACACACAAACTACAAAAGTATATCGCCACACTATATAACTATAATCATTATCAGAGGCCCAGTATAATAGGTACGTATGTACATAATGTAATCCACAAAGGCCTACTACAAATGGTAGACCATATGCAATAGCCTTTGAAGTCAACAGTATTACAGCCTCTAAGAGGGGTCTTACCTAATACGTGTACTTTCCAACCACATAAGACAAGATTGAGTCTTGGGGAAAGAAGAACTATTTTTAACATTTTACTCCAAACATGGAATCTGGAGTCACCACTGTCCCAGCAGACAGTTCTTGGTTCTCCTTTTTTTAGTGTAATGTTTGTCTAGTTTCCTGGATGATCCTTGGATATTATCTATATAATAGTCTCAAGATTTTGACATGTACCCTCCATGATTTGTTTTCATGACTAAATGATAACCATCAGGGGATGCTGCTAGTAAATTCATATGCAACATGCCTGAAATGTATTTCTCTGACTTTGTCTGAATTTATTTGGAACAATAAAATGCACCAAGACAGTATGGGGAATTTTCATCATAATATTATCTCACAACCAGCCAGACTTTTCCCCATCATTCTGGAAATGGTTTGTTTTAACTGGGGTGCCACCTGCACCTTTGCAAGGACGTTTGCATGGGACTTCTCTGTTACACGCATGAGACAATGCTTTACACAGTACAAGTAAAAAACATTTTGAAAAAAACATTTGGGTTATTTCTTCCACCTTGATCTCACTTCCGCCTGTATCATGCACTCCACACAGTGATACACCTACCCATTTCTCCCTTGCCAAAGGATCTGGGGCTGAAAAATGCCTTTTTTGGCCCTGTGCCCACCGCCCTTTCTCGTGTTGTGTCGTAATCATCAATCGGTTCATCTGTGGGAAGATGAAATATTCAAAAATACGCCACCAAGATACATGCATAATATCCAAAGGTACTCCACCAAGATACATCCACAATATCCAAAGGTTTTTAACACACATACATGTACAATATCCAAAGGTTCTTACACAAATACATGCATAATATCCAAAGGTACTCCAATAAGATACATGCATAACATCCAAAGGTACTCAACCAAGATACAAATGTAATATTCAAAAAAAGCTATTCTAACATTACATGTAGAGAAAGGGCTCTTACTCTAAGCTGAAAACCTCTTTTTCTTCACTCCACTGTCTACAAAATGAGCTGTGTCGTTGCTGCTCAGGAAGACTACACTTCAAGCGCAGCTAGCAAAGGCAGACTGCAGGTGCCTTGTGCAACCACAGCAGTTGCTCTTAAACAAGGCTACAGGCATACTGCAATCCACCCACCCTGGGCATTAATACAGCTAATAGTTTGTCGCTTCCATGGAACCCCTGGTTGCAGTCACAGGGACAGGCAGTGTTATCATCAAGCAGAAAGGAGTCACACTTTCCATCAATAAAAACTGGAAATGCACACCCTCCCTCTATAACTGTTGCATTTGGTCATCTAATATTTATTTTATTTATTTTAAATTTTTTTGGTGGACTTTATTAATTATGGCAATTTAGGGAGGTTAGGTAGGTGTTTTGAAGGAAATGCACACCCTCCCTCTATAACTGTTGCATTTGGTCATCTAATATTTATTTTATTTATTTTAAATTTTTTTGGTGGACTTTATTAATTATGGCAATTTAGGGAGGTTAGGTAGGTGTTTTGAAGACTCAACTGTTTTGTTTGTTGCTCAGGAGCAAGTTAGGGTTTTAACATCAGGCTTCAGAAACCAGCATATCTGCCGGCTGCCCTGGCCTACCCTGCTATCAGTTTTCTAGGGTGTTGTCAACCTTTTAATATGCTATTGCTAATTATTTATCTTTGTTTATTCATTAGCACAAGGACCCCCATGATAATACTGAGATATAAGGGACGAAACCACTATGGAATTTAAAAGTATATACATATTTTAGGGCTTTTTCAGCTTTATTGGACTGCACAGTGTAGAGAGACAGGAAGAATGGAGAGCGAGGGTGAAAAATGCAACAAAGGTCGCGTGGTCAGATTCAAACCACTGATGTCACGGCTTCCAGCATATGGAAAGTGCCCTACAGGCTACGGCCAATGAGACACCCTACAATCCCCATGGAAATTTGAATGAAGTGTGCCTCTCTAACAGCAAGCTCGTTAGTCCATAAACTCAAGCAGTGATTGGTTAATTCTTGGTAGGGACACTGACCCTGATTAGTCACACCATTCTTGGTACTGACACAACCTCTGATTGGCTATATGAAGTCTTGGTAGAAATTCAAGCTCTGATTAGCCATAGAAATCCATTTTTGGTAGACTCTTGGAAGCAGAAAAGGTACAGAGACAGCTGCCTTGGGGTCCCCGAAGGCCCATATATTTTTGGCATCTTTAACTCACCACACAGTTCCAGGTCACAGTAGTCCATGGTGATGTTGGGCTCATCCACAAAGCACCAGAGTCCTTCCAAGTCCATATCTGGGTTTCGGCAATGGTTGCCCACCAGCTGGACTTCTGAATGGAACTCTTTCCCAGCACTGAGAGCCACTGCTTCAGTAGACTTCCAGGGCAGACACTTGAAGCCTCTCACGGTGACTGAGAGATCTCCTGTGTAGTCCATGCCATTGTTGGCCAAGCAGTCCTTTTTTGTGTATCTGGCTTTTGCATCAATGGTAGGAGGTATCTGGGGAGGCACAAAGGGCTGACCTGTGGAGGATATACAAACAGGTTGGAGGACAGAGAGTGAACAGGCATGTTTGTAAGTCTACCAAGATGTTAAACTTGCATTTAATAGATGAAAATGATAAAATGAAAATGAGTCAAGGAAATTTCTGTCAAATGTACTAACAACCACATAAAGCCTCATCATCCAAATCCTTGGGATGGTTCAGCCACAAGGAAACTTTTTTTCTGTGAAGGTGGATTTCAGCAGCCACACCACCCTGGACTTATCTATTGACAAACGGCTGATGCTAAGCAGGGTTGGGCTTGTTGAGTACTTGGATGAGAGTCCTCTTGGGAACTAAGTTCCTGCTTAGAGAAAGAGAAATCCATTGCCCCAATACAAGGATTGGAGTGCTGTAAAAGATGTCTCCTTTGTCAAGTTTTTGACTCGCTATGGTCATTAAAGCTCCCATGGCACTTTTCAAAAGAGTAGGGATGTTAACCAGTGTCCTGGGCAAATTCCCACAAAAGCTGACTTTCTACACCTGGCCACCCAATCATCCCCTACACCTAACTGGCTACATAATCCCATGCCACTTTGATTCCTCAGGTTGTCACTAGAAAAAATAACGGTGTTCTCAGTTGACCTACTAGTTAAATAAATCCAAAAAAAACTAACAGTCCCGTCCTTAAAGGGTAAGTAAACCCCTAAAACTACTTTTTTTCGCTGATTATTGATATATTTGGACATATCCACATGCTAGAGATTGATCCTGTTGCAAATTGCAACATTTTATCGCAATGCATAGCATCATATAGGAAGAGTAGTGTATTTTGCCTAACTAGTGACATGGTGGTGAAATGTAGGCTATTGCAGTTGTAATTTACTATTGGCTGTTGTACAGTATATGTGAAGTGCCAGTACATGGTGATGTCACACCAACTGGGCGCATCTGGCTACACCCTTCCACCTTACACTATAAATTAGTTTTTTTACAACACACATTCTCTCTGGGAGATACCTTGGTGCAGTGAACCCGTTGAAAAATAAAGTTTTGCTTGCATGTACTTAATGATAGCATAGGTGTCAACCCATATGGTTTGCCCAAACTAAATACGGTTTTTCCACCTTTACGAAGGCATACGGGCATATAAGGTTATGATACGGGAAATCTACCTAATACATAGTGTCGGGTAAGTGAGGATTAGGTAAAATGTGTATTATCTGAATCCAGCGGTTCCAACAGTCAATGCCCTTGTTAAAACGTTCGGCACTCTGAATACTGAACACAAGCGGTATTGCGTGCCAGAACCCCTCACTTAACCTACATTCAAAATAAGTTTTACATTATTTAATTTGATAACTATTATTATAAATGACAATTATCAATTAAATCGCCAAATTCTTTGATAGGTAAGTCGAACAGTAACCTGGTGGATCAACCAACAAGCCAAAACAAAGTCTAAATCAGGTCTTGAGATTAAATAATTTTATTTAAATAACAGTCAATTAGAATAATGACTTGAAATCATACATTCACTAAGGAATGTAGGCTGACTACTTATAATTTGGGGGGGGGGTCATTTATGACAAAGACTGGCTTTTCTTTGATGTTTGTGGGGGGTGAGTGAGTGAGAGAGAGACAGAGAGTGACAGAGATAGAGAGAAAGGGGGCGGGGGCGGGTACTTTCTTTATATATAAATATTAGATATCCTACAATAGACTAAAAACGTTTTCCAACATAATTAATTCAATCACAGTAATCACATTTTCATTCTCCCTCTCTCCTGCTATTCTCTCGATTTCTGAGGCCGCAAGTATCTGCTACTTATCCAAAAATGCACTTTTATGACAACGAACCACAAAGACACAGTAGTAATGTTAGGCTATCCCACAAGATACCTAACAACTATCTAACATTAGTTAACTGAACAGTTAAATGGTTATGACTGGACAATGTTCATGTTTATGCAGTTTTGCCAGAAATTAGTTAATGTTCCATGACATTTTAATGTGGCTATATGAATCAAATTAGAGAAGTTACTACAAGTTTTATTGTAAATTAAGTCATAGCTAATGTTTAGTTACCCTTTAACTAACATTGGGAGCCAGGTGCTGCAACTGAAAGATGTTGTGGGGAATAGACCAGGGGTAATGAGCCTGGGACCCTACCACATATCGGGACAGCACATGGTTCTCTCCTGAGGGTGGGGTCCCGGGTGTAGCACCAGGGCCCTGTAAGGCTGTTGTCTGGGTTCCGACAGTGGTTCTCTGTCAGGGTCTTGTCAAGCGTAGCGTTGAATTCCCTAAGAAACATTTCTAGTGAGAAATCATCTCTGCCTGACCTCTGGATTAATATTAGATGTTAGACAGTGGGTAATATTGAAACCTACGTGATTCTGTGTGGGAAATTACTGGTCCAGTACTGACACGACGTCCCTGATACAGTTACAGACCGGTCGCCCTGATAGTTTGCACCAGTGCCAGCTGAACACTTCCCTGCAAAAAAAAGAGCAAAAAAGGTCAGATGTGTACAGCTATAACAATTCTGTGCTTAATCGGTGCCGTTAGTTCAATTTTGTTGTATCTAAGAATTATTTAACTGTGGAATGACAAATAGCTTTGTTGTTGTTGTTCAGATAATCTGATGCTGTGGTAATCCAAGGAACCTTGGCCAATGTAAACCCACCCTACCACTGGCAAGGCAAAGCCTTGTGACCTCCTGCTGCAGACCTACAGCGACGGACAGGTAATGATCAATTAGCAATTTGGGGACTCAAAACTGATATATCGATTAATAAATTGATCAATTAATTAGTGTACATATTTATTTATATATAGTATTTTATTATATTTAAAATTACCATCGAAACATGTCCGCAGTGCCTGTAAACCATCAGTGTCTCTAGGCACATCCGTTCCATTACAATCTTAAAATAGAAAGGAAAAGTTCAGTTACTGAAACATTCTTTTTGTGAAGAAGAACATTACTTCATATACAACACCACACACACACACACACACACACACACATGGGCAAAGAAATTCAAACTACTGGCTCCAAAAACATATCAAATTAAAACAGTATCTTGTATTCTGAAAATACAAAAATAAATTTCTTGAAAAGCATTGCGTTTAGTTGCAAAGAGCATTGGACCACATACTTTTTTTCTTGCTCAGGTTCTAATGGACCAGACTGAAATAACAAAGGTCTGCAGTACATCATTAACCCCCGTGGTGTCATGCCAAGTCATACCGATAAATGGGTATACAATGGTCTACAACTACTCATTTCCTAACTGCAATGAAATAAGGCTGCATGAGAGAGAAATTATATTTATCAAGATCTAGTTTCCCATAATCATTAGAGAGCTAGATAATCTTGGGACCATTAAAAGTCTCAATTAGACATAATTCAGAATTATGCAAGTGGAATAAATTCCCATTATCATATCCTACATTCTGAGCCCACCTCTTTTCTAAATGGTTAACAAGAGGTTAATGGTTAAAATGGGGCTGGATGGTTCATCAGAGGCTAAATGACAAGTAGATAAGCAAATCAGATATCTGGATTAGTAAACAGGTGGATCAAAGACGTAGAGATGTAACAGAGGTATGGGAAAGTAAAGGCTTTTACAAAACTAATTTTAAATAGTTGACTTCATTAATTTATTTAAATGGACCAAAACGTTCATTTGATTGATATGAGAGGGGCCAGGGTGTATTTTGAAAGTACAGATATATTGAAGAATCATGATAAATTATATAGATTCATGATAGGTTCATGATATAAAATTTACAAAATGGTTTCTAAAAAAAGCTATTACTGTCTATTTGCAGGTATATACTGTACATAACTACTGAGAGTGAGTAGCACTAAACCTAATCATGTAATGCACCATTATTTCCTTGTTTACCCTTTTGTGTTTGTTCTTGGTTTAAGAGCAACTACTTGGTTTTCATAGCAAATACCAGTTTGCACATGAAGGATTATATTTAAAGATTATGGAGAAAATTCCTTCTTACCCTCATATTTATTCCAAAATATGGTCTGTATTGGGAAAAAAGGAAATATTTTAAAGTTAATATAGAATAAAAATAATAAATATTATAAAATAAATGTTTCCAAGAAACACATTTATGACAGGGAATATATTACATAGGAGATATGCAGTATGTTTAGTGTCATGGAAATAGATTCAGCAGTGACCAAGAAGCATTTTTGGCCTTGCATTAAAGGTCAGAATGTAACTACAGAGCTTATAGTGCTGTTTGTCCTCCATGAGCATGGCGTAAACCTGTGGCAGTTATTCTTGGCTCACCGTGAGTTCAGTCTTCTCGAAAACTTCATGAGCCTCCTCTTTGTTACATATCTCTTCGAAGCATTCTCGCTCCTGGTTCCCTGGTTTTACCTCCTCCAGGAAAGAGTTTGCTCTCCTTGCACGGACGAAAACTTGAGAAGCCGACTGTCTGTCAAGAAATACTTATAGTAATAGACAAAAACTTTAATTAAATACTGATTTAAAAAATTTGGCATTAAGCAGATGATCTTATCTTACATTCTACAACAGATAAATATTTATTTAAGCAATTCAGGTTAAATACCTTGCTCAAGAGTACAACAGTGGTGTACCTGGGAATTGAATTTTCAACCTTGGTATTGCGGGCACAATTCCTTAACCATTATGCTGCACTGCATTATAATGGTAATTCTCCTATTACTTAAAACTACAATTAGGACAGGCACTCCTTCACAGGCTATAACTTAATAACGTTACAATATACAATATAGGGTTCGATTTAGTAAAGGTTTGTGTGAACACAAGTATGTGGAAAACACGTTTTTTTGGGGCCAGATGCATCGAGACTTTTATACCAGAATTTGTCATGGTACATGACCTCCGCGTAGTGATGTAATCCCTCCAATAAAGGGGGGAGCGTCACTGTGGAAATCCTCTTAATTTTTCTCGCCAATGCAAATACAGATCCTTTCCAAAAAATTAGAATATCATGGAAAAGTTTTTTTTTTTTCATAATTCCATTAAAAAAGTGAAACTTTCATAAATTATAGATTCATTACACACAAAGTGAAATATTTCTAGCCTTTATTTGTTTCATATCAACCTTTTGTGGCTTACCCATCTTCTGGAGGGTGTCAATGATGGTCTTCTGGCCAATTGTCAAGTCTGCAGTCTTCCCCATACTGAACCAAACTGAGATAAACTTTGCAGGTGTTTTGAGTAAATTAGATGATAGTGTGACACTCAGTCTAAAACATTCATTCTCTGAAATAACTGAAGTAAATGCTGATTTTCGACACACTATTCTAATTTCTTGAAATACTGTTTTGGGGGTTTTCTGGAGCTGTAAGCCAAAATTATGAAAAATGAAACAAATAAAGGCTAGAAATATTTCACTTTGTGTGTAATGAATCTATAATCTATGAAAGTTTCACTTTTTGAATGTAAAAAAATGAAAAAAAATTATGGAAAAAAAACAACTTTTCCATGATATTCAAATTTTTTGGAAAGGATCTGTATATATATATATATATATATATATATATAAGTGAGACTGTTTGTATCCAGTGTGAATCCCACAGCGTCTTGTGACTTTGGTCGGGGCTACAATTCTTATCGTCCTCCAAAGGCGGTGATAAGCACTTACAAACGACATCCGCAGGTAGCCTTGCTATCCTACACGGATATATCATTTCTTGGATATTGCTACGGTAGGCACATGGTGCTGCCGCATATACTTCGTTCACTCTAGCTAAACAAATCACACGATGAACAGGTTTGTATGCAGAAAAGTACAGGTTTGTATCTTTCTGTGATTCCATTGATCGAACCTGGGTGTGGAAAGTGTACCCCAGTGAGATCTGCTACCATACAATTGGCGAGCTACAGCTCTGGTGATTGATTCTAAGTCTGTACTGGCTGCGGGGGCACACCTGTAAGGCTTCCGAATTGGTTAGCGTGATGCTACATCGATTGGTTTATAAGGGAGAAGTATGCGTGATTCGCTACGTTCTCTGCCTCGGCTTTCCCTACTAAAGACCACCGCCACGTTTTATCGTCTGCGAGTGCTCTTTATTTTGCTAAGGCATGAACGCCTTGTGCACTGAATGTGGGGGAGCCATGGATATAGCCGATGGGCATACCCGGTGCTATCTGTGCCTCTGCCTAAGGCATCTGCAGGAATCATACCATACCTATATTATTGGCTGATATGCGCGGTATGATGCTCTTACACACTGCCAGGATGTTGGAGCATGTTGCCAGGTGGGGCATCAATGTTGATTATGGCAAGAGCCAGCTGATTCCGATACAATCAATCGAATTGGACTGCTGCTCGATTCAAAGAGCATGAAGGCATCATTGACACCCCGTCGCATAACTACTGTACTCGACGCAGTGTCCAGTTCCGCCGGTGTTCCGCCGGTGTCTCGTGCCTCTTGGACTCCTGACAGCCAGGCTGGTCGCCTGAACGATGGTTCAAGTCGCTGCACCCCAGGTGGGACCGTCATACCCAAATCAGGGTAACGGATCAATTTTGCAGGCTACGCATGGTGACGAGCGAGCCTCCTAAAGGAAGGGGTCCGGAAGGGGGTTATACCCTCACGACGCGTGGTCTTAACGACAGATGCTTCACTGACCGGTTGGGGGGGGCTGTCTGCCAGCACCACCCAATTCAGGGGTTATGGTCCCGACTACATCAGTCGGACAATATCAACACCTCAGCAGTGTATCACATAAATCATCAAGGCGGTCAGATTTCCCAGACTTACCTCTCTGCGTGCCGTACACCTACCAGGTATTCGGAACGGTACAGCAGATGTTCTATCTCGCCAGGAGATTCATCCCCGTGAATGGCGTCTCCACCCCGAGGCGGTGGAGGAAATATGGTGACGCTTTGGTCATGCTCAGACAGACCTGTTCACCTCTCAAGAGCCTACCTATTGCCACCCGTGGTTCTCGCTGAACTAGCATTCGAGTCCCCTGGGGATAGACGCATTAGCGCACAAGTGGCCGGATGGCCTGCTATGCGCGTTTCCACCCGAGTCACTGATCAATGCAACTCTGCACAGGGTCAGCACGAGCTACCAAGAGCTTCAGCTGGTAGCCCCCAGAAGGCCGATCAAACTCTGGTTTCCACCCTGGGAAATCCCAATTCGGCAGGATCTGTTATCGCAACAGAGCAATAACCATGATTAGTCTCTGGGTATGGCCACTGAGGAGCCCGACCTTTCGATAACAGAGTGCGGCTCCCCCGTCCAGCGGATGCCCCCTAACTCCATAGCCCCCTCTACAAGGAAGGTGTCAGGACTCAGAATTTTGTTTGTTAGTTTGTATTATGTTTCTTATGTTTTTATTTATTTCCTGATCATGTATTTATTTTTGGTCGCACTGTTCCGTGTTTGCTTTGTCGTCACTCCCCTGTCTTCGTCTCACTATTCGGTAGTCTTTGGTGATTTCGGTTTTTCTCTGTATTACCTCTGTCATGCGCTTCCTTCATTACTAATTACTTCATTGTAAATAATACTAATTAACTAACAACTACTAACATCTTAGAATTAGGGTCTACTAATCTACTAATGACTAACTTGTATATAATACTAATCTATTAATCTACTAACGCCATAGAATCAGGGTTTTCTACTAATCTACTAACTTACTAACGTCATCTACTTTCCTAGCTGTAGCGGTCTCTCTTTCTGCCTGTTCTATCACTAATTATCTTTCTGTGGTTCCTCTATTAACTACAGCTGACTCTCGTTTCCGCTTTCCTATTCCTTGTATGCACTTGTCTTATTGGAGTCCATGTCATGTTATCTCTATGTATTTGGTTCCAGTCCAGTCCGTGTCTTACATTCTCCCTTGTTATTTTATTATCTGCTCTCCTCATTGTCTCATTACGTGCACCTGTCTGTTGTTTGCCCTTCCCGGCTCCTCACACCTGAATCTCATTGTTTCCTGTCTCCCTCAGTGTATTTATACTCTGTGCTTGCAGTCCTTTGTCGTGAGTTTGTCACTGTTGTTTTGCCTCTGTATTGCTACAAGCTTTTCTTTGAGTACCTGTTTCTTTCCCGAGTTGTCTGTTCTGTTTTAGTATCGGTTTCCTGAGTTTTTGTCAGTTTTGTATTGGTTTCCCAAGTCTTTTTCCTTCGTTGCTTTTGTTTTCCGTGTCTGTGGGTTTTCCTGGTTTTTGACTTCTGCCTGTGTTCTCGTGACGCTGATTTTTGGATTCTGTTTTTGTATCTGCTGTGCCTTTCCAGTTTTGACCCCTGCCTGTTCTTTGACTTAGATTTTGGACTCTGACACTGTACTGTTGCGGTGCCATCCTGGATTTCTACCCTGCCTGTTACTTTGGATTGCTGTTTTTCGCCTTTTCATAAACTTGTTTATTCAGTTCTGTCTGCGTTTGAGGCCGGCAGACTCAGGAGTCACTGCAGCCTAATCCATCGTTTCTGCCCAAAATTGCTTCGCCATTTCATATCAACCAGCCGATCGAGCTCGCTGAGCTTCGCCCCCCCTGCCAGGCAAGGACCTGCGGGACGCACACCTGATATGTCCAGTGCGTGCGCTGCGACGCTACGTCAAAGCTACCGCTTCCATCAGACGTACAGGAGCTACGGCATATGAGGCTAGCGCTAAGCCCCTCGCCTATTGATATCCAGGGCAGATCCACAAGAAGTATTGCTGCCTCATGGACAGCCCTGGAAGGCGTACCTCAAAGAAATTTGTGAGGCAGCGACATGGGCGTCCCCCCCATGTACATTTATGAGGTTTTATGTTCATGTGCCAGGCTCAACAGTCGGTGCAACTCTTACCTGCGGCCTTGGCATCGATGTAATGATGACGGTCCCTTAGGGGTCATGGTCAGTCGGGACCTTTTAAGGGCAAGAAAAGTGTTCCGAAGATTTCCGCAGTGATGCTCCCCCCTTTATGGGAGGGATTACGTCATTACACGGAGGTCATGTACTATGACAAATTCTGGTATAAGTCTCGATGCATCTGGCCCCAGAAGGCCATCCATATTGACGACCCTAATGGTCATCCGGAACTCATAGCACATGGTTATGTCGTAACCATTCATTCTGAATTATTGCATAACAATGGGGGCTAATTAACTGGCCCATTCTAGCTAACGCTCAAAATACACGAGAATTTGTGGATAGGCAACATCATGAACAGTAAGAATATTTTTTTTAATCATGAAGCAAATTGTGTTACAGAATACAAGATTAACTAGTATTTGAATCAAACAAGCAATACGTCTATTATAACACAGTGAATAATAAGCAAATCAAAACTTTATAAAAAATAAAACCCATGATCAAATGGAAATGTGATTTTATGTGAGTTACGGTGCGAGTAGGCTTAGTGCTAGTAGGCTAAGCATAGTTATGATAATTTCAGTCTGGACAAACATCTAACTCCCAGCAGAAACTGAGACATCCAGTGAAACGGTTCATAAACTGTTCAGTTCAGTGTAACAGTAGCCTATCCCTACACTAAAAAAATACCATAACCATTCCAAACACTCAAAATCTAATTTAAATATGGCCATTTGCAGCTGGAGTAATTTATATTATGACTTAGTTGATCACCCGGAAAGTGTGAAATGATAACGCGTGCAAATACTTTGGCTGCGCCCGCAAAATAACACCCCTTGTTTGGCATCTTAGTAAATCGACCCCATAGTTGGATGATCCAAGGCCACATTATGGTTCCATTTTGATTGCTGGTCTTTTCATTATCACTTATAAATTGTAAATTAAAATACTGTCGACCTTGAGAAAAAGTAATATCATTCTGGATTTGCCATGTTTGCCAAAACCCAGAATCATGTAAAAATAGGTATTCTATCATGTAAAACTATTTTTGAGACTATTTCACTAATGCGCTGAAAAGCAATGGCTAATACAATGAAACAAATAAAATTGTTACTTATACAGTCAGATGTAATCTTTTTCATTATCAATGTTAGATACGCCTTACCATTTCCACAAAGTGTGATCTGAAGAACAGAAGAAAGGATGAAGGAGAGAAGAAGAGCTTCTTGTATTCCACCCATTGTTTCTGGTGGTAAGAGGTGAATTCCTGGCAAAATCTAGGACACCCTGCACCCCCTCACAACCCCAATCACTCGCTATCAACCCCCACTTAAAACAACATGCAACCACCTGGTTAATATTGAACCAATGGAGTGTCTGAACTGAGAGGCCATTGCTCCCTTTGTAAAATTTTATCATCTTAAAAAGTGCTTAACTGCTCCTGTACTCAGATTTTAGACAATGGTGCTTAATATCTCTCGATATTAACAGACGAATAATAACCCTGCTTTTGCTTCTAAACTGAAAGACAATGTCGCTCTGTCACATAAACAGGGCTGCCTGTCTCTCTGGATCCATGTGTACCATTTGCACTTTGGTCATCACCTCGGTCCATATGTGTGAAGACATATGTGGAAAGCTTGGAGGTAAAAACAAAGATAAAACTAACTTTGTGAGCCGGTGTGCTGCATTATGGTTTCTTTAGGTTTCTAGAAAGACAGACTCTGAATTGTGCTCATCATAAAGAACTTTGCTCAAACATAAGCTAGTATTGATTTTGATTATGAAACTTTATTAGCACAGGAGAACTGGAAAAATTGACACTTGCATAAATGCAGTGTAGCAACCGGGCTTATAAGTCTATGCTTATGACTGCCATTGTACTCTTGAGCAAGGTATTTAACTTGAAATGCTTCAGTAAAATTTTAATAGATTCAGATTGTATGGAAATAATGTAAGCTGTGTGAGTTGCTCTGCCTAAGAGCACTTGCTGAATGCCTAAAATGTGAAGTACATATTGAACTGGGGGGGGGGGGGGAGTACTAGTAGACAAGCAAACATCTTGCATGTTTTAAATCACCTAAAACAGGACAAGTATATGAGTGGAAGGGAATGAATATGCGGTCTCACAGGGGCAGCGAAATGAGGAAAAAATGACAATCCAGATTTATGCCAAACCTTTATAGATCTGAATATCATTGCAAGAAGATTTATTTTTTCATGTTAAATTATTTTCTACTTGGGATCACATTATTATAAAACCATACATTTGTGCCAGTTCTCAACATGAAAGAAGCCCCAAATCAAAAGGTCTATTGATTCAGTTTGTAAGACCTGGATGTTTAAATATTTGACTTCAAATATTGGATGACACACAGTACAAAGGTGGTGTCAGAATTTACTGCCATTTCAGCAAACTAAACAGGAAATACACAATATATTTTAAATAATTTAAGGCTTGTGTCTATATTATCTTAAATGTAATGTTATGAAGTAAAAGCTACATTTTCCATTTGGGCTCAAAGGGCACCTTTTCCACTTCCTGCAAATAGCTGTGGGGGGCATGAGAAGATAAGACTTGCACATTCTGTGAAAGTGAGTGGTACATTTTGGAAAAACTTGAAACTGCACCTCATTCAATTTGCACCTGGCTATTTCTATGCAAATCGCAACATGTCACCACTAGTGCAGTACTTGGAAAGGACGGTTTGGTACAGTTAGTGCTCAGACAAGGTTCACCATACATTCGTCAATATTTACAAAGATTTAACAGAGACACTGCTGATGCTGTCACAGTGCAATCCGAACCAAAACACCACTTAATCAGGTCTTTCAACTTATGAGCTTTTTGGTTTATTTTAGTCCCACTACAACTACATTATAAAAATGGTCGGTTTACAAAATTGACTACAGTAAAGTTCCATGCAAAGTAACACCAATGTGTATATTGTCCAACTAAGTTCTACCAATTACCACATTTTCTGGGTTGAGTGTTCATATTACATAAACTGCTCTTTCATAATCAATAGTGAAATACTAATAATTTGGGCATACAGAAAACCATCCAATATCAGAAAGACAACAGCATATAAGAGAATTTGGGAAAACTTATATCTCAATAGTCTCTGCGACAGAGCTCAGTCCATCATCTCCCTGTAGAATCACCACATTTCCAGGGACCTTGTGCTCCTCCACAATGATGCACTTCTCAGTGGAGTCTGACACGATGATCTCAATAACGTCCTCATTCAGCTGCACGCAATCCTGCGACATTTGGTTGAGCTGGCCAGGGGTGCCCACCAGTTTGTGGATGACATGCTCAGGCGTGAAGGCTGCCCCATCGTGGAAGGGTCCGGAAGTACTGATTATGACCTCCTCGGGGGTGGGCTCCATGGTCAGACTATCAATGTCCTGGACGTAAACCACCATCTGCTCTGCTGGGGGTCCCAGGCCCTCCCACTGCTGTGCCCTGGGCCTGGAGTCTGATTTCTGCAAACTTTTCCTTGGCCTCCCCTTCACCGGGGTTGGGTGGCCAGGCTCCAGGGCTGCCAGGGCCTCTGCCAGCTCCCCAGCCACCTTCTGCTCCTTCTTCTTGTGCACCTGCTGGTGGCGCACCAAGCTCTGCATCAGTGTGTAGCCGGCGCCGCACGTTGGGCATTTGTAAGGCTTCTCTTCCAGATGGGACTTCTGGTGGCGTCGGAGCTTGGTGGCGAGGGTGTATCCCTTCCCGCACACCTCACAGGTGTGAGGGCGCTCCCCTGTGTGCAGGAGCTCATGAGCCCGCAGTGTGTGGGGGTCCCGGAGGGCCTTTCCACAGACTGGGCAAAGGTAGGCCTCACCTGTGTGCGAGATGAGGTGTCGGCGAAGCTCGGGCGCCTGCGAGAAGCGGCGGTCGCAGTGGTCGCACTTGAAGGGCTTCTCCCCTGTGTGGATGCGTAGGTGTCCCAGCAGGTTGCCGCGCTGCCGGAAGGTCTTTCCGCAGTGGGGGCAGGGGTGTGGCCTTTCTCCGGTGTGCAGCCTCATGTGGTTCCGCAGTGAGCCCGAATTGGCCAACTCCTTGCCGCAGACAGGACACTTGATCTTAGCTGCCCGGACACCGGTCTCTCTGGCCCGATGGGCCTCACGGTGAATGCGTAGGGAGGGCCGGCGGGCAAAGGCCTTCCCACAGATGTCGCAGACAAAGGGCCGCTCCCCAGTGTGGAGGACCTCATGCTCCTTCAGGTCCCGCTTTAGACCATAGCTCTTGTCACACTGCTGGCACTTGAAGGGCCTCTCCCCCTTGTGCATGAGGAGGTGGGCACGGAAGCTCTCCTGCGAGCTGTAGTTCTTCCCACACTCCGTGCACAGGTAGGGTTTGAGGTCAGAGTGGGTGAACTTGTGCTTCTTCAGGTGGCACAGCTGGAAGAAACTCTTGTCACACTCGTCACACTTGTACCGCCTCTCTCTGGTGTCTAAATGGAACAGGTCAGGGACCGGCACAAAAGTCCCCTGTTGAGGTCCCTGCCCTCCCCCTAGATATATACCCTTGAGGAAGTCATAGGGGTTCTGCTGGATCACAAAGTGATGGACTTCCTCTTTTTCTGTCGGGCCTGCTTCCTGGACAGCCGTCCTGTTTTTGGGGCCTTCAGGAAGGGCTTCTACGGGGTTGTCCTCAGAAGGGCTCTGCTCCTCTACGCGCTGCTCCAGGACCCTCATCTTCCGCTCCTGCAGCCTCTTCTGGATGCGGCTGACAAGCGTGTGCACCTTTCTGGGTTTGGCAGCCAGGCGAGAACTGGCTCTCGAGGCACCTGGTCCCTGCTCTTCTACCTTTCTGCCAGCATCACATTTCTCTCCTACATTTCGCATTTCCTCTGAGGGAACTCCACCTTCTTTCAAGAGCACACTGGACAACTCCGGAAAAGCATTCGCAGTACTGTTTTCTCGCCAACCGCCACCCCCTCCATTTTGTTTGGTCTGTTTAGGGGCACAAGTTTCAAGGTTCCTCAAGGGTTTCTTCTTCATTCGAAAGATTTGTGGTTTTCTTCTTTTGATTTGAGTCTGCAACACAGCCTTCCCATTCCCATCTCCTGAAGCCCCCCGAGAAGTGTTGGTTATAGCTGCAGATAAGCAAAACCAAACAATTACTTGTTAAAAGGCACCTAGATTGCTAATGTGCAGTGGGCAAAAGGAAACACATTTGCAGAGACTGGTACCTGGAAGCTGCAACTCCTGCTCCAATGCAGTCTCCTCATGAGACTGGTTCACTCCTTCTTTAACAGACATGTCCTCTTTTAGAATGCCTTTTGCTGTGACTTTTCCTTTCTGCCTTTTTTCTTGTTCCAATGGTTGAGGAGAACATTGCTGATCCTCCATCCATAGAAGCAGCTCTGTTCCAGGATTGATATCCTCACAGGCCTTGAGACAGAGCCTGCCATCAACTTCATGGACACTCACATTCTGCTCCTCCTTACTCTTTGCAAAACAGGCAAATCTGTTTGATACAAGAGAGAACAAAATCACAAATCATTACCGGAGAATATATTGTGTGCTATGGAATAACTTCGACTAAATGGCAGTGAAGTCTGCAATATACAGATATTGGGTGGGAAACAGATGTTCAAAGATCATAATGTAGAGAAACATTTTTCCTTCTGCACAGGAGTTCTTCTACTATAGTTCAAATATTAAAGGCATTAACTACTGTGTATTATGTGAAATTTAAGGTTTGGCTTTAGTGCACATGTGTTGTTTTACTATGAGAACCTACAAATGCAATAAAAGTGATATCTGAATTGACATACCTAATCCAGTAACTCTGGTCTCCGACAGGTCCATTAGCAACTGTTGCACATGGTACTTCACCCCCACTCTAAGAAGAAATTAAACATTCCTGTTCTGATAGACTGCAACATATTCCATTCAAATTTGTAGAGGATGACTCTAGTTTTTGGGTTCTACTAGAACTACCAATTTATTAAAACCATCAGCTACGCGATTTACTGGATCTGCGCATGTTGCAATTCAACAGGCTTTCATCGAAGTTGGTTGTTACGATGTGAGATTTGCATCTGCCTCATGCTAAAATTATAGCTCTAGCCAAGCTCTGTACCTCTTGTGTTTCTCCGTTGTCTGTGTTCTTGACTTGGTCTTCCTGCAGGCCTAAGAGAGCCCCTTTCTGCAGGGCACGTCCGACACACCAAAGTCCCAAGCGATCGCTGCTTGCCAAGGAAGGACCCACTGTAAGACCTCGAGGCACAGCTTTCAGGACCCTGTGGAGGGAGTCCTGGCCTTCTGATGAATCCTTTAAACATCTTAGGGGGTCCTTTCCACTGCACGTAGACACTAAATTCAAACCAAAAACAACCAACATGCTCATAGATTATGATTAGCTACCACAGGTTCATTATCATAATGTCTTTGTTTTAAGTATGAACATAAAGTACACTGTGGAATTGTTCTTCATTTTAATTTTTTGCATTCATTTACAATTAATTTACAGTACAAGTGAAATTAGTACAAATACTTTTTAAATCATTTTGTTTCAGATTTTTTCCCATTTTCACCCAATTTAGTAGCCAATTGAACCCCTATTCTAATTCAATTCCCCCTGTGTAGCAACCGCTAGAGAATCGCCGCTACACAACACCGTCAGCCGGTAGTAGGAAGGAGTCTCCTCTTCAGGGCGAGACTCCTCATACTCCTGACCGTGACTGCAACTTGCCCTGGGCTGTTCTGTACGCAGAAATTCTCTCTGAGCCCTTCCCCCCACCCGGGAGCAGCTGACAATTGCTGCTCCCTCAAGGCACTGGCCATGCTCGGATCTGGCAGGGCCGGGGATCGAACCCCCTGAAAATTGCCTCTAGAGGGTCAAAGTTAACATGGTTAAACTTAAAGCAAAGTAGAATCTTTGACAGATTAGTTATCTAATTTGAAAAATGCACAAAATTAAATTCTAATTTAACTACGATATATCTGTTGTTTGTCATGATTCAATCCGTTTTATTTCCAGTGTGTTATGAAATTTGTAATGTTATTTGGTCTTATTCTGGTCTATGAGGGTGCTCTCACGGCACATTGATTGAACTTTCTAGTGGTGTATAGCTGTACATTTTTTAGTGGCTGTGTTTATTGGCAGTAATTTTCAGTTATGTTTATTCAACATTCAAGTGGATGTGTAACAATCTCTTTTAAGCTTTAATTTATTTATTTATTTATTTTTTTACAGAAACTGACACCTCCCAGAGTTAAAACCCTGGGAATTAATAACAAAAAAACTGCTTTAAGTGAGAAGTGTGGCTTGGTCAAAAGCCACTAAAGACAGGAAATTCAAATGAGCACCACCAAGCCAAACGTTACACTATCAGAGATTTCCAGTACTTCCAGTTTTTTATATCTGACTACCACACAGTTCTGCAGCTATGTTGGTCTACTATATTTCAAACAACATGTACTCATCAGTGGGCAGATCATCACCTTCTCACAAAGAGCCTAATTCATATTCTTCAAAATGAGAAGTGACCTATGACTGCTGCAGAAGTCCCACTAAAGTAGTTTTAGACATAGACAGGCTATAGATCTACATAATGCACATTTGTGCATTATGGGCAGCACAAAAACTATTCCTGTATGTGATTCTGATTATTTTACACAAAAGTACACACCTGAAAACTAAACACCAGCTGCTGGAGTGCATACATACAGTGGTTTTTCATTGTGACTTATACCATCATAGATTCTACTCTTAATTTGCAGGTTAGAATCAATCATCCATACAAGGAGTAGCCTGTACTGGACATGTGGCCTAGGCTTAAACCACCGTGGACCACCACCCCTGAAAATCACATGAAAATCACACATGTACACCTAAATAGTATGAAATATATGAAACCATACACTGTTGGCATACATAGTAGTCTATAAGCTAACATGTAGGCCTAATTGTCCTGATATGTAGTGAAGTTCAAAGGGTAGAAATAAAAATAAAAATAGGTGAAAGTAGCCTATACATTGAATAACCTAATGCTTCACAGCATACAATTATATGTCTACCCATGTAGCTTTAGAATACTTCTAAAAAGGATTTGAAATGTAAACAGAACGAAAGATTTAGATCCACCTTTCAAAAACTATCTACCAATATTATCAAATGTTAGCTATCAATATTGGTATGATGTATAAGAGGAATAGAGAAATAGCCTACACAAAACTGCAGTAGGGAAATACAAAGCCTTTTCGTACAGGTCACCATCATGGATGGCAGTACATACTACACTGCCTGGCCAAAAAAAAAGTCGCTGTTGCACCCATCATGCATAGTGCCCACTGTACAAGCCTCTGGAGGCAGTGTTATGATCTGGGGTTGCTTCAATTGGTCAGGTCCAGGCTCAGCAACCTTATGCAGCAATAAAATGAAGTCAGCTGAGTAGGTGAATGTACTGAATGACCAGGTTATCCCATCAATGGGCATAATCCAGGACGACAATGCCAAGATTCATCGGGCTCAAATTGTGGTTTGAGTGGTTCAGGGAGCATGAGGAATCATTTTCACACATGAATTGGCCACCAGAGTCCAGACCTTAACCCCATTGAAAGTCTTTGGGATGTGCTGGAAAAGACTTTACGGAGTGGTTCGACTCTCCTGTCGTCAATACAAGATCTCGGCCAAAAATTAATGCAACTCTGGATGGAAATAAATGTTGTGATGTTGCATAAGGTTGTTGAAACAATTCCACGACGAATGCGCGCCGTAATCAAAGTTAAAGGCGGTCCAACAAAATATTAGTGTGCGACTTTTTTTTTGGCCAGTGTATAAGAGTATGAATTAGGCTCTTTGAGAGAATGTTTGAACCAATCTGCCCAGTGATGAGTAGGCTACATGCTGTTTGAAACACAGTAACATAGACCAACATAGCTAGAGTACTGTATAGCAGTCAGATATAGCCTATAAAAAAAACTGAGTACTGGAAATCCATGATAGTGTAGAGAGCTGAAGTTTGGCTTGGTGGTGCTCATTTGAATTTCCTGTCTCGTGTGGCTTTTGACCAAGCCAAGCTTCTCAGCTTAAAACGTAGTTTTTCTTTATTAATATGTTTACGTATTATTAAAACACAAACGAGGTTGCATCTTACAGCTGAGTCTGCTGTAGTAAAATATGTGAGCATGCGCACCTGTGACGAAATGAATTTCGGGTGCTAACGGCATAAAACAGACAGTACTTATTCATCCATCCGCTAGCACTGTTATTAAATAACCAAAAGAGGATACAATTGGTACGTTTGTTATTGAAAGCGCTAGCACTAGTATGTAGTTAAACAAACTCACGTGTGCAGCGAGCAAGCACGTATCGTAACAAGAGACTATATTCGAGTGCTAGCGTAACCACCGAACGTAAACACTCGGACACCCAACTACATTTGGAACGCTCCATTTTTGATACATTACAGCCTGGGAGTATGCAATCAATAGTTTGTGAGCTAGGTACCCAATTATACGCCGGAACTCGTCGTAGCTAGCAAGCTTAGTGGTTTGTAGCTAGCTGGCTAACTAATTATATATATATATATATATATAGATATACATACATATATAGGCTTAAATCTAGATACCAGCTAGTAAGTTGCTACTTAGATTGATCTCTAGCTTCCCCCAGTTAGCTAACTATACCAATATGATAGGCCATTGATATAGCCAAGAGTTAGCGTGCTAGCTAGCGAGCATATCGTTTCGCAACGATGTTGCAAGTTAGACATTTACTCACATCTATCAAGAAACAATAACATGAGAATCAAAATTGACTAACTCAGGGTTAGATTTCTTCTACGCCTTGGCCAGGGTAGTGCCTTCTTTTTTTTAACAAAAACTCCGGGAAAATTATCATTCTCCAGCCAACAAGGACACCGTCCGGAAGTTGTGTCTTCGAAACAAACCTTCCCCGCGGAAACAACCCCTCAAACACACTAAGTTACGTTGGCTATCCAGCTAACGTTAACGATTGTTAAAATAAAAATTCAGACAGGTGCAATGGTTGACAAAAAATTATAGTTAGCCATATTACCCACTAAAATGTCTTATATTAAAATTGAACCTGGTAGCTATATTATATCGTCGTGTCAGGAAATTTGGAACCCCCGTCATTATTTACAAGCAACTAATGTTAGTTAACGTTACGGTTCTTGTAAAATCGAGACATTTCTATGGGAGCGAGTTATCGGTGACACAAATTTAGCTATTTTCATATGTAATTATTTAAACTAAATTGGCACTAGACAACTAACGCTCTAGTTGCATACTTTACGTTATAAGGAGGAAGCTGTATAGTTGTATAACCCTAAGTTCGAAGCAAAAATAAAGCATTGCTGAGAATAAACCCAGTTACCTAACGGTAGCTCATAAAAGCTGATAATATCCAGAGTATGGAGGGTGTAGATTTAATCTCATCATGTAAATTACTTGACAGACCACCTTGACTTTCCAGCTGCACAGTCATATATTTATCTCGTCTTTGATTTGACTAACCAACGTGATTTCATCACAGAGTTGATTGTTGATTTGCTGAAAATTTTTGCACTTGATCGTCTATCAATAAATTGATTGAAAAATGAGAAGAAAAACAAGTTGGTATTTTCCTAAGCTGGGGTAGCAAAAGATAAGTGCATATGCAACATTCACAAATCTCACTCCAGCCACTTGATTACAGACTACAGTTGGCAACCCTGTGAACGTTCAGACTGTTCTGGCTGTGGTACTCGAGTCCGAGGCCACTTTTTGATGGTTTTTTTTCCCTAACTGTTGTAGCTACACTGCCACAAGTAGTTCAGCACTTTCCTTTGTTGCTGTAACTGAGCACAGACATTTGTTAGTGAAGAAATCTTTAGGTGGTGTTCTCTCTCTTTTGCCACTGCACAGATGCCACATACAAAGAACTGGGTCTTGAAATATCACTTCTGTCTCGAGTCTACAGAGTTGAAGGCTTGACCAAAGTGGGTATTTGGGTGGGTAACTAGCCCTTAAGTTCTCGCTGATATTTGATCACTTAAGTTCCGAACATCCTCTAATATGGCGGCATCACAAGTGAAAGGCACCAGATATGTTGCATAGGGTCTAGGAGAAGGCTTTAGGGGCTGGTTCAAAGACATAAGATGTCAAGTACAGAAGCATGCAGCATCTGCTGGGTTATCTTCAGTCAAAAAAAGTCAGAAAACAGCAATATACTGCAAGTGAGACTTTTATTTCTGCAGAAAGAGTATGCATGAGTCAACACTAGGGCCGTGTTCGAATAAGCACTCTTCACACACCGTTGAGTAGCCTTGGTGAGTAGATAGGGTGAGAAAGTCGTAGAGTACACAAAAAATTTTCAAATTGCAGTGTACTTCAAACAACCGGATGGTATGCTTATTTCCGGGGTTTCACTGAGTATATTCAGGAGCACACTTTTCAAGAAGTACACAAGCATTTTGGTCACATAAAAATGTCGTGAGATTCGTTTTAAAAAAATGAGGCGCAGCTTCGCGGACGTTTTCCTGCAAATACAACAAAAACAACAGGTGACATGGCAGCGCAAGAGTGGGGCGCTGTGTTGCCAGATCTTGGAAGACTTTCCAGCCAAATGGCAACTCAAAACTAGCCCAAATTATAGGCTATTTTTAACCGAAACCAACGTATTTTAAATAGAAATCATCATGTTTTTACTTTTTAAAATAAGTGCGTGCTTTGCAACTTTTCATTTTTACCTGTGACTGCACTTTAAGTATCCCAATTTAGCTGTAAAACCACGGACATGGCAACACTGGTGGGACGTCTTATGACCTGCTTACGACACTTGTGCAGTTTGAAAATAGTATGGTGGATATTTTTAGTGAACTGCTAAACAGTGCACATTAAACAGCACACTTCTGCCAGTGCACTGTACGCAGGAGACACGGCGCATAGGGCTCTGATTCAGACACAGCCTAGGGCTGTGTCCGAACTGTCCCCTGTCCACTCAGACCCCTGTCTACTATGTGCCCTGTCCCCTCACTTTGCAAACAGTGTGCGAAAGAAATCCAGCAAAACTCTTTCCAAACTAGTGAGGAAGTAATTCGTAATATTTATTTAGATTTTTTTTTTTAAATTCAGAATATCAATCAGTTAACATATGACAATTGTTACAAAGTGTAGATTATGAATGATGATAGAATTAACAAAAATAAAAAAAGTGTAGTTTGTAATATGAACCTATCTTCTACCATAGCTATGTATGCTCTATGTCTTTTACGTTTTTACTTCCGGGTTACTTACTGAAATTGTCGGATGAGTGCACTGTTCTGCAGATGAGTGTGCTCCTGAATACCCTCAACAATACCCCGGAAATAAGACGTTCATCCTGGTATTTTAAGTGCCCTCATTTGTGAGAAAAATTTGCCCAGCTTTTTGATGAAGTGGACTCAAATATGCAGCCTCAAAAGGGTGTAGGGGTCGTATTCAGACACAGCCCAGATTAAAGGCATATTTAAAGGAATATTGCATATATGTATCTTAATATCATTCCAAAGAGGTTGTGCAACCATGTGTCAGTACCATTTGCAATCTTCACAAAAGTTAGATAGCCAGACGTTTGGGTCAGTCTTATCTGGTTGTTGACTTTTTCACTGTTCTTTTACATTACATTACATTCATTTAGCAGATGCTTTTATCCAAAGCGACGTACAATAAGTGCATACAGAGACGTCATCAAGATCACTACAGAACAGACAAGACAAAGCACATCCTTCCCATAATGTAGCAGCTATCCCTAGTAATGAACGTTGACTGTAGTTCACAGTAAGCTGTGGGTAAATCAGCTATACTACACTTCTATTCTAAATACTATTATAAACTATAACAAACAGACAGGAAAAACACAGGGAACTAGTAAACACAGGGAACTGATATTCCTAGGTTAGAATATCAGTCAAGGTAGAGTCTGAAGAGGTGTGTCTTCAGGCCTCGACGGAATGCAGGCAGGGTTCGAGTAGAACGTAGGGGAATGGGAAGTTCATTCCACCACTGAAGAGCTAAGGTGGAAAAGCTCCGCAGTCGGGACGAACGAGAGCCGTTGACACGGAGGGGGGGAAGTGCGAGTTGCCCTGCTGTAGAAGAGCGAAGTGGTCGAGCAGGAACATAGTTCTGGATTAAGTCCTGCAGGTAGGTGGGGCCTGTCTTATTGGCTGCAGTGTAGGCCAGGGTCAGAACTTTGAACCTGATCCTGGCTGCAACTGGCAGCCAGTGGAGTGACCTCAGCAGGGGGGTTACATGTGAAAATTTCGGGAGGTTGAACACAAGCCGGGTAGCTGCATTCTGGATCAGTTGAAGAGGCAGAATGGCGCAGGCCGGTAGGCTTGCGAGCAGGGAGTTGCAGTAGTCCAGGCGTGAGGTGACCATGGTCTGGACAAGAAGCTGGGTGGAGTAGGTGGTCAGGTACGGTCGAATCCTCCTGATGTTGTACAGGAGGAACCTGCAGGACCGTGCCGTCGCCCTGATGTGCTCTTTGAAGTCCAGCCAGTCGTCCAGGACCACCCCCAGGTTCCTTGCAGAGCGGGAGGCAGCCACCACGGTCCCGTCAACAGTGATGGAGAGGTCATGTAGTGGGGAGGTCTTGTACGGCATGAAGAGGAGCTCTGTCTTGTCAAGGTTGAGCTTCAGGTGATGGGTAGCCATCCACTCAGAGATGTCAGTCAGACAAGCAGATATCCTCTCCTTAACCTGTGGGGTAGAGGGAGGGAAAGAGAGGAAGAGTTGAGTATCATGTATCATCAGCATAGCTATGGTATGAGAAGCCATGTGAATTAATTACTGAACCAATAGACTTAGTATACATAGAGAACAGCAGAGGACCCAGTACAGATCCCTGCAGGACTCCTGTAGACAGGGGACAGGGAGCAGAGACGGAACCCTTCCAGGAGACTTGGTAGGATCTATCAGTGAGATACGATACAAACCAAGAGAGGGTTCTTGTGGGTACCTTTGCTCAAGAACATGCCAGCTTCATCTGTAGTGGCTGGATGTTCAGCCATCATGTTGCTCAACGAGCCTCAATCCAATGGAAATTTACAAGCAGGTTTTAACAGAACAAAACAGAATATTTATGCAGCCTCTATAAAATGATGGTAGTGTGGATGAAAGTATGTTAACCCTTTACATCCATACTTTGCTGTCCAGGGCAGCATTCCAAATTGCATACGCACCCGACGTACCTTTTGCTGCAGTTACTGCTGGCATATTTCAGGAATACTGGTGAGCACGTACCACAAAGTATGGAAATAGTTAACTAATAACATTTATTAGCTCACTACATACATTTAGCTACAGTGCCTGTCATGTTGCACTTTCTTATTGCTGAAGATCAATGATCAATTTTTGAATAGTTTTAGTTTAGTTGGAATAAACACCTGAACTGTGTGCAAACACATGAGTTACTATTGCACTTAATCAGCATATTAAGTAGGCAAAATATAGTAGGGTTCCCCACCTTAAAGGCATACTGAACTTTGTTAGAAGAACATAATGTTGTATAGTCACCTGGCCCCGATATGAGTCAGTTGCTGACCAGTGTGACCACTGGAGCAAGTCATGATTTTGTGTATCGTCCTAATCCACGTTGTTTGCATTTGTTTATATGCTAAAAGTGTGCTTTTGAGACTTGTTTCGCCAAGCAATGTAAGTGAATGGAGAGTTAAAACATTTTTATTTTTCGTTGGCCAGTTGCTGACCACTGGAGCAATTCATGAAGGTGAGCTTGAATATTACGACACATATTGGTGTCAGGTAGCTATACAACGTTATGTTCTAACAAAGTTCAGTATGCCTTTAAGGGGCTACTATGACTGCATGACCATTAATAGTGTTTCAGTATCAATGTCAACATAATGTAAATGCATCTGTCAAACTAATGCAAGTAATCACTAAATACATAGTTGACTACATTCAAAATAAATACAAAGTTAGTATGGAGTAAAAGATAACTGTATATAGTCACCTAGCCTACAGCTTACACAATGTGTATATTATAGTCTTACATTAATTAACTATTATTGTGGACAGATTTGAAGCTGTGTAAATTTACATTTTCACATTTCAATTGTCTATTGCAATTGAGAAACCATGATTGATTGCAATAATTCCATTTCCATTAATACTGCAATTTGAAGAATGGTGCTGCAATTGGGCTGTAGCATTTGCCAAAATCCAACTAAAAATGGTTTCTTCCAACTTGCAGGACCAGTATTACGGCCGAAACATACCTCACGCGAATACGTGAACGTGGACACGTCGACCTACGCGAACAGTTTCTTTTGACATGACATTCGTGAAAGACAAGCCAGAGCGTTGCAGCGAGGGACGCTATAGCAGGCAACAAAATAAAGAACTTTCTTGTTCGATCTGTGCTTTCCTCTGGTTTGTCTTTCACAAATGTCATGGCAAAAGAAAAACGCGTATTTGCGTGAGGTATGTTTCGGCCCTTAGTGTCATTTGCACCTCCGAGATAGGCGGCGAGATGAAGATCGAATATGGTTGCAAAGTAGGTTACTCTACTGTCGGAGTGGGCACATTTGAACCAGGCCAACAGTAGTCACATTGTTGAGAAGTTTCCACTGCTCGACTCTGGATAATACATTGGTGTTTTCAATTGTTACATTAGGCTATCTTCTGGATACATTTTTTTTTTTTTTTTTACAAAATAACAGTATCCATGTGGCACTGATCTTCTGCGTTAAAACATTGATTACGTTGGAAAGAAATAGGCGATTGTCATTTTACCGTAGTACAGGTTAGGCTACTGTATTTGGCACATTGGTGTTAGATTTGGGAGCTATCGTTGGAATTTCTGTTTAGAGCGGAAGAATTTAGTTAGCTAGCATGGCGAATAAGATGAGTAACCTAATATATTCAACAGATAGTGCAATCTACACTATTTAACGTTGCTTTCAATGCAACTTTAAACCACAAAGGATGAAAGTATGCCGACATTAGGCGTAGTAAGACCACCAAGTAGTGAGTGGATTGTAGCTAACGTTAAATGGCATGATAAATTAAAAAAAACCGGAAGGAAAAACGATATATGTTTTTAAAATAATGTTTTAATGCTTCACACGTTGTTTGCGAACCACTGGTTTAAAAATAATAATTAAAAAAACACTGTACACAACTCTGAATAGTCACTATCACATTGGCAGATTTTTATACAACTAAACTTTTTGGTAAAACATGGTCTGTCTTTGATTCAGGGTCCCCTCTGTTCTCAAGTTGCTTTCTTCCGTTTTCCATGTCATTTCCTGTATTAAAAAGATGGTGGTCAAAGCCGAGAGAAGCTGCTGACTCGCTGAAATTATTTCAAATAAAAACTTTACATCGCCGAGGACTACTGAAATCAGATTGTATTGCTGCGTTGTTGGGGGCGAAACGGGAAAGGGGAGACTTCATATTGTGGAGTAAAGAGATTAAAAGACAACCCTCCCGGGGTTGCGGATTCTTGGAAGGTGAGTCTGTCTTTTAGTAGCCAATGTGGCCAATGAAAATGGCTTCCGAAAACGTTAGGCAAATTGCCAATTGCCTGCAGAGGGGAATCGAGGAAATGTATATCTCTAACGCCCAAGACCACGCTGTTCGCAATTCAGTCGATGATTTTGGATACTCTTATAGATGTTGACGTAGTGTTGTTGCAGAAGAAACTTTACAGGTATACTGTGAGTTTGTTTAAGGGGACATTATTACCCCAGTTGTTGCAGTTTTTCCACACAGTGCATTTAGTTTTGACCGACATCGCCGATGACCAATCAGCACCCTGAATTGGTGTCTCAGATATTTTGGATAGGGAGCGTGTTACTGAGGAGGAGTGTGTATTTGGACGTGAGACGGTTGTCTTATGTATGTGGAGGTGTGCCCCTAAAAAGGTATACGCCCTCATTAGTGTAGCGAACGAGCGAGAAACCAACTATAGCCTACTATTTATTTATCTTTGAGGTGTAGCCTACTCTGGACGTCCAGATTAGTAAAATACATAACGGACAATATTTTTTAATGTCAGTTCTTATTCTTAAAAATGAAATACTGCAGTTGGTTTCATGTTTGTAGGTTGCATCCGCGAGTGAGGAAAGTCAGCCAGATAAAACGAAAATCTGCACGACCAAACTACGATATGGCTTTTATGCAGGGACGGTGGCTTGTCATTGCGCTGTGCACTTACTGTACGTCGCTTTGGATAAAAGCGTCTGCCAAGTGATTGTAATGTAATGTAATGTGTAAAAACGCACCTTCTTATTTTTTTCGATTCCCGACTGATGTCCGAGCTGTTGCAAAACTGGTTTGTTGATTCGTGTCCTTTTCAGGCAGCTTGAGGCAAATACGTAATTATGCCTCAATAACCTTATTGTGAAATTCGTTTCGGTTGCTGCAATGAAATCGGTCTCCATTATTAATAATTGTCCTGCATCATGTAGGCGTTCAGTTTTCTTTCTTCATAGCTATAGAAGGTGTTTCACTTGTGATTACAGTAGTGTTGTAGCCTACTGGTGCTCTGCTGATATCTTTAGCCACTTGCCACGAGCAAAAGCGGTTTCTTCCGTCTTTTATTATTAAACTATTAAACAGAAAATATTATTCATTGTTGGTGCAGGCAGTGAAATTATTGTAACATTTTAGCCCAACAGCTTTCACATCCAGTGACAATGTACAGAAACATTATAATACATAGTAAGCTATAGCCTAGTTATTCACTCTGTATTGTATTAAATAATTTAAACTAAAGTTATGTCGAAGTAGCCTACCACAGAGGCACCTGTCTTAGTTACGCTGCAGGACCACAATGCTTGGCCATCCCGCTCTTTTTTATTTATTTATTTATTTATATATTTTTTTAGACTTATTCTTTTGTGGCAGACAATCAGCATCCGACCATCACATGAAGACTGAACCCTATTATTCTTCTAAATTAAGCAGGCCTATGCATTTGTGTTTGTAGACTATAGGAAGTAGAAGATCTCGCGCATTCACACGTCAAGGGCATGGGGTAGCATAGCTCATTGTATCTAGCTGACTACTGAGACTGCAATCAGTAGCCTACTAACAACAGTAGCCTATGGTATAGGCCTATATACTGTAAATTTGACACATTTATAATCAATATCTATGTGACTTCAGGGTTTTCATTTTTTGTGACTTATTATTTTATTTTCTGAATTGATATGTTCACATTATAGCTAAGAATACCAGTTTGAAATATTTCCCCAAATCTATATACAGTATCAAGTCCAGGGACCCCCTACAGTGCCTAGAAGGACCCCCAGTGGTCCGCTGACCCCGGTAACACCATAGTCACTGGGTTGTTGTTGTTGTTGTCGTCGACTATATAAATAGTGACCCTTATGCAGCCAAATTTGTAGATGGATGAGATGAAGGAATATGCCAAACACAAAAAAAAGTATTTGAGGAACCTGGTGCAGTAGTACCCTCCTGGTACACTGCTCAGTGATAGTCGATTCATTTGGCACAGTTTGTAATGAATCTTTACCATACAGGCACAAAAACAACAATAGACAAGCATTTACAGACAAAAAAGTCAATCGCAGTCTGAAATAAACAATAACGACAATCTTCTGTCAGTGGAAATAAAACAGAATTGAGAGGTGAACACATGTTATCGGTGACATGACAGATGAGTCATGAGTGTTTGAGTGCAAACATTTCAGTTGAAAAGGCATTATTATTAAACATAAAAGTCAACAAACTTGTATGTGAAATGAACACAGCCAATAATGCTTTGCATATATTTGTTCTGCAATGAAAGTCAGTTTCACCTGATTTAAAAAGTTATTCTTGCCAATACTGTACTTTGATGCCACAAGTTATAGCTCAGTCGCGGAGAGCATCAAGCACTGCCTACTGAACTTTGAGGTTGATTTCAACAATATTACTGCATTTGTCTTGGATAATGCAAGTTACATGCTCTACATTATGGTTACATCAGGACATACTCATTTTGTCCAGATTTTTCCTGTGATTTTCAGGAAATACTCATTTCAGGACTTATACGGGGCAACTAGTATTAGGCATTATTATTAAACATCCTCTTTGTCAAAAAAGTACAAAATCCTTGGTATGTGTGTATATGGTATATGTGGGTATATGGTATATGTGGGTATATGGCAAACTGCCTTTGGGTGAGACATGGGTGTGGTCTGATAATCTGTATTTTCTGTTTAATTATGAAAGAATCACACCCTTGATACTATTTGGATACTTATTTTCTTCCATTGCAGAATGTTCTTTGCGGTCCAACATTTTTCTTTTTATTGCCCATGCTGTAATGTTCTCAGCATCTGTTATTATTTTACTGAATAAGATGAATGCATTCAGCATAAATAAAAGCTGTCTGCTCTCCTACTCTGCTGTCTTTGTCCACAATATACACTGCCAGTAACACAGGATTGGTCACAGTCAGGTTGTATGGATTTTCATGTCACAGCCTAAGCAGGAAAGTTCAGGTGTTTTATGCCTTGCTGTTCTCTGTGTGTCGCTGGGACTGCCTGTTTGCATGCATTGCATCAGAACTTGACCTGCTGTAGAACTCTGGTAGGAAATTATGATTTGAATGCATCAGGTGTAAATGCGAAATTGTCTCTTGTAAAGTCTCAACCCCAGATTGTGTGTCTCTAGCACGGGGATCTTAAACACCAGTCCTGGAGGGCCACAGTGTCTGCTGGTGTTTGGTGTCTTTCAGCACTTTGGCACTTGTTAGCTAAAAAGCCACAGTGTCTGCTAAAATCTGCATACATTGCAGCCCTTCAGGAATGGACTTTGAGATCCCTCACCTAGAGAGCATGGAAGTTAGTTTGTGATACTGGTTTGCAGTGGTTTCTGCTGAAAAATCTTGCCATCTGATTGGATTTATCAAGTTTTACCCAGAGTTGGTTTTATTCTGACAGGCCAATTCAAACCAACTCTTGAATTACAAATATACAACAGACTTTTTCCCTTTTGATTGACAGGACATAATTGGATAATTATTTTTAAACAATAGGCCGACGGCCGAATTGTGCAAATGTTTTGTTTTATCTGCCGATGCCAATTAATGGCCAGTACATCGGTGCATCCCTATGATGATCATGTGACGTGTTACAATAACACACCTTAGGAAGTTTGGTGACATTTTCATCCTTTATATTCAACTAAATACCATGAATTTGCAGCAACAATTAAAATAAATAACAACAAACATGTCCAGTGAGCTTTACTAATTTAAAATAGTATACATTTATTTTACGTATGAGATTTACGTGATAACAGCAGAGCACCAGTAGGCTACAACACTACTGTAATCACAAGTGAAACACCTTCTATATTTTATGTACAATTTTTCTTTTCTTTCCTTCTTTTCTTTTCATATAACTCATTTTCATTTGTGACACAAATGGCGCTAGTTTAGCATTTAAATAGCTCAATTTACATGTAATATTATAATAAAACACATGTTTCCTGTATCGCCACTGACAATCATATGCACATGGTTGCTAGTCGAAGTATAAATTAAATTAATACGTTGAGTCACAATTTATAGCTTCATCACCCTTATCTTATCATACACCTCAATCCTATCCCCAACCTCCACCCCCCATCTTTTCTCACAAATTCTCTAGCACTCATTCGTTCATACTACCATATACATTAAAAACGCAAATCACAAACATCAATTAAAATAAAAATATTTTAAAAAATACGTGCATGTCCAAAAATATCTTAATCTTGACAGATTCAATAAATTAATAGTAATAATTTTGTTGATATGGGCTCTCTCTCCTTTATTTCTGACCACGCAAGTCCTCTAAAGCAGGGGTTCTCAATCCTGGTCCTGGGGGACCCCTGTGTATGCTGGTTTTCGTTGCAACCGCAGTTGCAATCCCAGAATTTTAACAAGCTGTTAATTTTTCTTAATTATGTGCTTTTCATGTTTGGAGGAATTATTCGCCCACTTAAGACACATTATGTCAGAAATAGCTATGCATGCCATGTAGAACAAACTCCCCATGTTCACATTGTGCTTATTGTGCTATATTGCAACAATTACATAAGAAAAGGTTACAAAATAATGTATTTTCACTCAAATGAAAGAGTGAAGTGAATCAATAGGCTCCTAATTAGGTTGTTGAACGCATGTGTTTAACTCAATTTTTTCTTTAAGCTTAAGACAATGCAGGTTTGGCTCGTTATCATTTGCTTTGTGTTTGAATTCTTCATTATCTACGAAATGGTTAATTTTAGTGGCCATGTGTCCACACTTTCACCAATTAGGAGCCTATTGATTCAAATCAGTCTTTAAATGGATCTGTTAAATAATTTTCTTATCTTTTTTAAATAATATAGCACAATGTGAACATGGGGTGTTTATTCTACATGGCATCCATAGCTATTTCTGATATAATGTGGCTTAAGAGGGTGAATAATTCCTCCAAACATGACAAGCACCTAATTAAGAAAAATTAACAGCTTGTTAAAATTCTGGGATTGCAACTGCGGTTGCAACGAAAGCCAGCATACACAGGGGTCCCCCAGGACCAGGATTGAGAACCCCTGCTCTAAAGCATTCCACACTCCTCCTCAAATATATTCATATATTGTTAGATAAAATTATTTTTCAGTGTAAATACTTCTTTCTATTTAAGTAATATTTCATATAACACTTCCACAATTTAATTCCTGGACTTTTGTTTGATTTCCAGTGCAATAATATAAATTTTCTTTACAATTAACGATGCGAATAAGACAATCCATCCATAGGGGTATTCAATCATAGTATCATATACTGTGTCCTGTTGTACTGAAGGTGTAAAAACAATATTACATTTCAAAACCTTCATCAGCCAGCTCTCAATTTTTTTCCATAAGTACATTACCTTCTCACATACCCAAAATGAGTGTAACAATGAGTCTTTATGTGTCTTGCATTTATAACAACAGTCATCACTTTCCCTATAAAATATCTTAATCCTATCTTGTATGAAATATTTTCTGGTCATGAGTTTATGTTGTATTAGTCGCTATTGTAATGTTTGTTGCTAGTGCTAGACACTGACGCCATTTTATGGCTAGATAGATCTTGTCTATTCAAATCATTCCATCTATTCATAATATTTTCTGTCAATCTTTGAGCATAATTATTATTTTTTGAGCATAAGTATTTTATATAACTTACTAATCATTTTATTGCTATTATTAGATTTAAACAATATATCATCCAAAGCATTACTGTGTGTATCTCAAAGCTTTGGTTAATATAATTTTTCATTTGAATATATCTAAAAGTTTCATTATTAGATAGTTTGAATTTGTTTTATAGCTCTTTAAATGTCATTATTTGATTATGTTGTAACAAATCAGCTACTTTAAATATGCCCTTATCTTGCCAATTTACCTAACCCAAAGAAGCATTTAGAATTTCTATCCACTGATTATTCCATAGTTTTGTTACATTAGGAATTGTAACTGTTTCTTCAGCAATTAATTTCATTCTTTGCCAAGCTCTAATGGTGTTATTAATAATAACATTTCCAGTTTTCTTAATTGTATTCTTAGAAAACATATGAACGAATAAATGTACTTGCGAATCTTCTATATTAACCCATTGGTCTTCCTTTGACTGCTTGAATATATGCTGAAAATAATAACCTTGGGTCACTACTTTATATAATTCACAATCAGGGCCCCGTTTCCCAAAAAGATCTTAGATAAATCATCTTAGGCTATTTTGTTTTTATTTTACTTTCATTGCTTGTTTGTTTTTTATCATTTGTTTGTTGTCTGTCTTCCTCTGTATCATTTGTTTTATGCAATGTCAGTCAGTTGTAATAATTTAAATCATAAAATGAATAAAGCACAAACACAAAGCACTCTAAGGTGATCTTAAAGGGATAGTTCGGAATTTTGGACATAATGTCTCAATTACGACTTACCCATGATGTCGTTGATTGATGGAAACCATTTTCAGCTAATTCCATGCTGTCCCTTCTTTTGGACATACACACGTTGCTAATGCTAGCACAACGCTATGGTAACCCGTAGCATCCACTACCAAACGCACTTAAACACTCCACAGTGCGCCCAAAGCAAATAAAATACGACGACAGCCTATCGGGGTTATTTTGAGTGTTTATATCATCATTTTTGAAGTCAAACTATCGTTGAATCCTTTACTTTGTGCTGACCTATATTCTCTGTGGAAGCACAGTGGCGGAGCGATACTTTACGTTACCTACGAATGTAGTGCCGGCACTGGTCGACTACAACAACAAAGAAGAGCAACAAGTTGCAATGGCCACGTTCGCTCCGCCGCAGTACTAGTGAATTTTTAAGTGAATTCACAATTCCAGTGGGTCAGAAGTTTACATACACTAAGTTGACTGTGCCTTTAAATTTTTAATATTTGGTCGCATATCCTTTGGCTTTGCATGCCATGACTTCCGGATGTCTGTGACCCAACAACATCAAAAGACTCTTGATATCTTATTTCAAATTTAGACGCGATACTATAACGTCTCTGCATTTGAATGGATCTCTATGGGAATTGGGGGGTGGGATTAGATTTAGCTGTAAATTATGCTGGAACAGTAGGGAATATGTGATTGTTAAATGGCTGTAAGTCATCAAGGGTCTGAGGTATCAAACAAGCCTCAAATCATCACTCTGCTGCCAGATATGCAGTAGATATAGATGGATCACTTTAAGTGTTGTTTCTCCTGACAAATTTTCCTATTGAACTCTACGGAAAAATAAGTCAGGAGAAGAAACCCTTCAAGTTATCCATCCTGTATTTCTGGCAGCAGAGTGATGATTTAAGGCTTGTTTGATACATCAGAACCTTGATGACTTTTGACTTGATGAATGACTTGATGAATTTACAGCTAAATCTAGTCCCACCCCCCCAATTCCCATTGAGATCCATTCAAATGCAGAGACGTTATAGTATCGCTTGTAAGAGTACCAGAAAATAAGAAATCAAGAGTCTTTTGATGTTGTTGGGTCACAGACAACAGGAAGTCATGGCATGCAAAACCAAAGGATATGCGACCAAATATTAAAAATTTAAAGGCACAGTCAACTTAGTGTATGTATACTTCTGACCCACTGGAATTGTTATATAGTGAATTAAAAGTGAAATAATCTGTCTGTACACGATTGTTGAAAAAATTACTTGTGTCATGCACAAAGTAGATCTCCTAACTAACTTGCCAACACTATAGTTTGCTAACATGAAATCTGTGGAGTGGTTAAAAATTAGTTTTAATGACTTAAACCTAAGTGTATGTAAACTTCCAACTTCAGCTGTATGTACTTTATTAGACCAAATAAAGTATAATTGAATATACTCAAATATATATAATTGAATATACTTTTTTAAAGAAGGTCTTATGAGGTATACTTGGTATAAATGAGAACATATAAAGACATTTTTGAAGCCACATCATTCTGATTAAATGAATTCCAACCATATAAGTGGAAGATGTTTCCATTTATGTAATCAGTTTTCATGGTATTTAGTAAAGGTATAAAATTATCCTTAAACAACTGATTCTTGTTGGCACTGATGTAGCATTCTAAATATTTTATTTTTGGGGGTGCTATTTAAATACTTCGAAGCAATCTGGTGTTTCTTTTTTGTTTTTTGTTATAAATAAAACTTCTATAACTTGAAACTTCTGAATATTCCTTGAATATTGATAAAACTAAATGTATGGATTTATCTATATTACTTATTTATAACATTACATCATTGGCAAATAGGTTTATTTTATACTCTTGTACTCCTATTTGGATCCCACTGATATTTGGCTAATGGTTCGACAGCTAATGCAAATTGTAATGGCGATAGAGGACAGCCCTGTTTTGTACCCCATCAAGTACGCAGGCTGTGGGACAATTATATATAGTTAATGATCTCAGTAGTAGCTGATGGAAAATAATGGTGTTTTAGAGTTTCAAATAGGTAAGGCCATTCAAGGTGATCAAATGCTAGTTCTATATTAGTTTGTTTTGCATACTGTATTAAGCTTAAGCAGTTCCGAATATTAGTTTGTATATGTCGATTTTTTATAAATCCAGTTTGGTCAATGTGTATAAGATTTGGTAATATTTTAGCGATTCTGTATTTTTGTGAATATTACAATTCATTAAACTAAGTGGACTATAGTTTGTAGGTGAATCCCCACTTCTTCCTGACTTTAAGAAAACTGAAATCACGGTCTGATACATTGGGATTTGCTTGTTCGTTATTGCATGTTTGATCATTTGACAAAGTAATATTTCAATATCTTCCTAAAATGTTGAGTAAAATTCAATGGGGATTCCATCCATACCAGGTGATTTTCTATGTACAAAACATTCTTTATCTCATCGTTTGTTATTTCTGCTTATAAATCCTTTTTTTGTTCTGCTGTTATCTTTTTCAATGGTATTGATTTTAAGTAAGCAGCTGGATTAACATTATCTTTATTTAGTTCTGAGGCATAAAGTTTTTCGTAATAGTTCTTAAACGTGTTATTGATCAGTTTATTGTTGTAAATAAGAGCTCCAGTATTTTTATCTTTCAACGTAGGTCTTGGGCTGGCTGTATTTTTTTTGATTGATTGTTAGTATTGACAATTGTTCCCCAGATTTATTACATGATAAATAGTAGGCTTTAGTGGAGTTACCTTTTAAATTATTGGCTATTTTTAGGGCATCATAATCCAGTTTTATTTTTTGTAATTTCATTAAAGTCCCTGACCTTTGTTCTTCTTTGTGTTTCTTTTCTAGTTCCTTAATAGTTTCTTCTTTATTAACAATTTCATCAAATAAATTCTGATTTAGCCCTGGCTATCATTGCTATCAGTATGCTATCATTATACCTCTCAAATATGCTTTAAAGGCATCCCAAATTATTTCTGCTGGTGGTTTATTCGCACATTTACTTCAACACAATATGACATTTTACCATTTTTTAAAATTCTTGATCTTGCAAATGTGCTCTATTCATCCTCCAAATTTTATAAAAAATTTTCCTTACGTGTAAACATATTGGTGAATATCAGATATCACCATGATTCTCTGCTGCTAAAATATTACTTATTACTGTTTTAGAAATAAATATATAATCAAGCCTTGAATAACATTTAAAAAAATGTGAATAGAAGGAATAATCCCTAGTATCTTGTAAGTTATTCAGTGCAAGTAATCGTTTGAAATCCTTTCGAATATTTTTTAAATGGCATTTATTACTGGATCTACACTCAACAATTTTTCAAACACCACTTACGATTTTCTTCTCGAGTGCTGTTTTTTCAGATCTGATTATAAAACTCTGCTCATTGCAATGGGTGTTTTATGATTTATCTTTTATGTACAATTGATGACAAAATATTGAATATATCTGAAACTGGTTTTTTTGGGGGTTTTTTTCCCTTCATGGCTAGCATGGCTATGGACTCACCAATTCTTAGCTATATCCAGAAGTAAAATGTTGATTCTATTTGACTGAGATCAGTCTGTTGGGTTTGTGCTGAGCTATTGCAATGTGCAGTTTTTTAGCCGGTTTTATGCAATAAAACAGACAATATTCTACTCTTTGTAGAGCTGAAACAATGTCCAAACTGATCACAAGGCTTAATTTAAAAGTACATTATTACATTATCAAGTGGAATTGTATTGATCTGATGATATAACAACAAAATGCAATAAAATAAATTAAAAGTATAATGTTATAGTCAATTTTGTTTTCAGCACCTATGTTACACTAAGTGGAGTTGTGATTGTGATACTGATCATAAGTGTTAACCATTGTTAAGAAAAAAAGGATGTTTCTCGAAGTGGGTGAAAATTCTGTTTATTTCCAGGAAGGGCAGTTGTCAGAGATACAGGACATGCACTCTGGTTTCAGCGGAGTTGATCTGAATGCTGTTATGTGAACTGTATGGCTTTAAATACCCCTTCTCAGTCTTTGTCTTCTGAGGTGGGAAACAGAAATGTATATTCAAAATAATATGATTGATTTAAGGAAGCTGCTGTCTGGTTCCATAAATCAGGCCGCCAATCAGTAGGAGGTCTAATGATTAAAGGGTAACACAACACGTTGGGTTAGCTAGACCGTGTCCACTTTTGAAATTTGAAAAATGCCAAAATCAGCTATTTTTTTCACTAGTAGCCTGCAGCTCATTCTACTCTGGAAAGCATTCACAGCGGCTGCTCTGTTCCACTCTCACGCTACCTCTGTCTACCATACACACACAAACACGCTAGCTCCAGCTGCTGTCAAGCCCCAAGTAGTGACCAGGGCAGAAGCAATGTTGTAGAATGAGAGGATGGGCAATGTTTTTGAGTGGTAGGCGGGCGGCACGCATAGCCTCGTTTGGGCTTATAATGATGCGACCAGCAAATCACAAATCACACGCTGTACAAATAGTTACCCATACCATGTAGGCAACTCATTTCAGGCTGTAGGCAATCACACTACGTGCAAGAAATCAACAATATTGGTTTAAATTTCAACAGGTGCACATGTGGTCTCTGCACTGAACTCTCTCCAAGAGAGAATGTCTGTTGTAGGGATGTTGCAAAGGTAAATGTGTAGCATGCACATACTACAACTATGCTTTATACTATATATTTATTTTTTAATAAAAACTAGCTAGCTACTTGCTAAGCTAGACTGAAAAACGAAAACAAAAATCTAAAAACAAGGGACTATCAAGCTAACTATAAGAAAATCTACCAAAAATAGGCTACTATAACTTACTAAAATATTCAAAAAAGCTAAACTGTAGGCTAGCTATATGCATATACAGTATATTGCTCACTCTCCTACCTCCTCTGCACGCTGATCAACCACTGAGATTCGCTTTTATAGCTGGGCCTGGCCTCCCTACAATACTTCTGGGCGTAGCTGTACAGGTTTAAATTTCGTCATCAGGAGTGAAACGTCAGCTGGATAAAGGGTTGCTGGACTGAACATATGTCAGACTGAACATGCAGTACCTAATGCAGAGGTCTCTGACCTAAGGTTTTACCACTAGTGACACTTTTGAGCCAGATCCTTTGGGTCTGCGCTGTTTTGCGCAGATTTGGACCAGGATCAATCAGTGACATTTAGAAATAACCAAATGTATCAGTTTTCATCTAAAATAAGTGGTTTTAGTGCTTTGTTACCATTTAAACTTCCAGAGGCCTAGCCAGGAACAGGGCAGGCGCTCTGGGCGGGAGTCAGACAACGCCAGCAATAGGTTTCCACTTCTAGTGAATACAAACAGAGGGGCTGGGTGTTACTACTTGGAATGGAAGCTTTTCTTCTACTTGCTAGCAAGCTAGCCACTATGTTTATGGTGTTCAGTTCAGTTTAAGTTCTACTGAAAAGAAAATGCCCCTTCGCTGTAGTGTGGCAAATTGCAAGGGTTTAACATTGGCAAAGGAAGGAATTAATTTTCACCGACTTCCGCAAGATGAGGGTGAGAAAATGATGACTGACTGCAATTGGGAATGCTAAATGTCCTCCAGATGCACCTGAGACACAGCTAAAGAATGTGCGAGTGTGTAACAGGCACTCGCCCAGATGATTTTGAGGAGAACATTCGGGCGGGACTATTGAACATGCCAAGCAACTGTCTGTTAGGGGGTCAATTTGCCTTTGCCTAGTATGGGAAGTTGGTGGAAGGTATCTCCAAATTCAGCGTACCTGCCCATTGTAGTTTTTCAAAAATGAGGAAGGTTCAAGGTTAAAGTCAGGGATAGGCAACTCCAGGCCTCGCTCAATCAGCTAATTAGTTATATTATACAACAACACCGATGCGCTCGTAACTTAGACCACAATAAAACGCTACGATACATGCATACAGGCACAAGAACATTCATCAGCTGCTGTTCATATCGTGGACTTTAGCTAAAATATACGTACACACGTACACACCGGCCTGTGAGGCCTGAAGTTGCCCATCCCTGGTGTATGTCATTATTAAGACATATACTCATACCAAATTTGCATCTTTCACTGCCAATATTTCAGTTCAGAGATTGTTTTGGCCAGCCACAAAGAGAGACTTAAATCAGTTGCGCCTTGATCTGTTGAATGAGGTTAATGTTGTTTTTTTGGTGGAATTCCCTTTTAATCAAATCAGTATTAATGGAAACCAGAGTTGGGGTCAGTTCAATTTCAGTTTAGTCAAGTCAGGAAATTAATTGATTGAAAACTCTTAATCATTGGCATTTTTTTCAGCTCATGAATTGCATTTCAGTTAATTTCCTGAATTAAAATTAAAGTGACCAAAGGGATACTGCAGGAGACACCATTTTCCCCCTTTTCCCTGTCACTCTAGCCTGGACAGCATCCAGTTCAGCGCTCTTCTAAGTTTCCTGTGCTTTAATTATATACTCTTGGGAACAGTTTTCTGGGCTTTTATGCTGAGTCATGCAGTGGCCAGAAGGAGGAGGTCTCATAAAGATAATGTTTCTCCAACAGTACAGCCATAATAGTACTGAGGGTTATATTAAATCAGTCAAGTTCTGAAAGAAAAAAGTATGCCAAACAATGGAATTAAAATTCTAGAAGATGCATTGCTGAATTGAAAAAAAAGGATTTATCTTTGAAAATAGTATATGGATCACTTTAAGGGTTGTTTCACCTGATAAATTTTCCTATTGAACTCTATGGAAAAGTAAGTCGGGAGAAGAAACCCTTCAAGTTATCCATCCATATCTACTGAATTTCTGGCAGCAGAGTGATGATTTAAGGCTTGTTTGATACGTCAGACCCTTGATGACTTAGAGCCTTTTAGCCAGCCATGTGTTTCCATACTGTTCCACTGTAATTTACAGCTAAATCTAGTCCCACCCCCCAATTCCCATAGAGATCCATTCAAATGCAGAGACGTTATAGTATCGCTTGTGAGAGTACCAGAAAATAAGATATCAAGAGTCTTGATGTTGTTGGGTCACAGACATCAGGAAGTCATGGCATGCAAAACCAAAGGATATGCGACCAAATATTAAAAATTTTAAGGCACAGTCAACTTAGTGTATGTATACTTCTGACCCACTGGAATTGTGATATAGTGAATTAAAAGTGAAATCTGTCTGTAAACAATTGTTGGAAAAATGACTTGTGTCATGCACAAAGTAGATGTCCTAACTGGCTTGCCAACACTATAGTTTGCTAACATGAAATCTGTGGAGTGGTTAAAAATTTGTTTTAATGACTTCAACCTAAGTGTATGTAAACTTCCGACTTCAACTGTATATTTATATATATATATATATATATATATATACACATACAGTGAGCACCATAATTCTTGTTTTCTGGTACTCTTAAGTTACAAGCGATACTATAACTTCTCTGGATTTGAATGGATCTTTATGGGAATCGGGGGGTGGGACTATCTTACTATATATATAGTAAGATAGAAACCACGGCATGCCATGCATATACAAGAATATATGGCACGACGGGTGGTTAACCACCCTGAAGTGCCATATATTATTGTATATGCACTGGCATGGACTGGTTTATATCTCTTATACCATAGCTACAACTAAAATGTGTGAAAAAATTAAATGGCATTTTAAAAACTTCATCAAACCATTATGTACACATCTGCCACTCAGCTAAATATAGTTCCTTGGGTAACGGCAGATGGCACGAGAGTTTGGATTCTACAGTTGTTCCACTGTTAGCTAATGTTAGTTACTGTTCTTTTTATTCATATTTAGCATATCTTAAAAAAATTAAAAAATGTTAACATGTCCATATAACGATTAACAATCTTAGCAAACCAATCAACTAGGCAGCCAATACATTTTGAAAAGACATTAAAAATGAAAACCTAAGTAACTTACACTTTTGGCTAACAGGTACGTTAGCTCTGTCCTACCTTGGGTTGCAAAGCGGCTGAAAATGTCTGATAAATTTTCGGAAATTTACCATTGGAAGTTAAGCTCGGAATTTTCAAGATTTTGACCAATTTTTATTGCAAAAGTTAGCCTATAACGTAGAACTTAAATTTAGATGGAAAATACACATAAAATGCAATTCTAGATCTTGCAGCATGCTTTGGTTAAACAGCCCAATTTAATGCGAATTCAGTTGAATTTCAACCTGCACTGTGCATTCTTCCATTACTTGTGCAGTGCATTCTTTTAACACATGCACAGATAATTCCTAGCATCCTGCACACTACTGCAGGGCCCTCTACACGCACTGTGCATTCTTCCATCATCACATGCGCAGCGCATTCTTCCATCACATGCAGAAATAATTCCCAGCATCCTGCACACTACAGCAAGGCTATTGAGGCCACACGACTGCATTTGAGCCCAAGGACGACATCCATTTGAATGGTTAAGGAATACATTTCTTTTATTCAGCAGTCATGTTTTTTGTTCAAGGAAATAATCAATTAAAGTTCTACTCACAAATGTTTGCATGGATGTCTGCTTATGACAAAACAAAATATTTATATTTATGTCTGCATATGACAGAGAAACATTTTTCCCCTCCCCAAGGGGGTTCGGGGGGGGCAGGGGGCAGGAATACACCCTCGATAGGTCGCCAATTCATTGCAAGGCACACACACACACACACACACACCATTCACTCGTACCTATGGGAAATTTAGAGTCTCCAATTCACCTAACTTGCATGTGTTTGGACTGTGGGAGGAAACCGGAGTACCCGGAGGAAACCCACACGGACACGGGAAGAACATGCAAACTCCACACAGAAAGGCCCCTTGGCCAGGATTCTACCTTCTTGCTGTGAGGCGACAGTGCTACCCACTGCACCACCATGCCACCCGCATGGAAAATCAGTGTTTCCAAATAATCAGGAAAGGTAGAAGAAAATGAAGTAGTAATGTTAGCTGAGTTCTGAAAATATGTAAGTGCGAGCATTTATCAGGTATCCTTTCTTCTGAACTTCAATTTTTTCTGAACTTTGTATTCTGTAGCTTTATAGTGCAAAGTTACGTACTTCAGTTCACCTAGAATTGTTTTGTTTTACTCAGGAAAAATCGAATCCCTGATAAGCATTTCCCTTGTGCATTTGTCTGGCCCTAGGTCTGACATGTTCGACTGAGCTGGCAGTCACAAGGGCCTCAACCCTAACTCCACTCCATGGCAGAGTCCGCCAGCACCCACAAATACCTGCCTTCAGAAGGGGAGGGCAACTGCAGCATGAGGTATTCCTCGCCACTCTCTGTATTTACCTATGTATTGGTATATGTATGTATTTGTATGTGTATAATGCATATATACATTATATTAAGTATATATATTGTCGGGGACAATAGCAAGGTTTAAGGAAAAATGTGTTTATTTTCTGAATCCAGCAGTTCTAACACTCAATGCCCTTGTTAAAATGTCCAGCACTCATACGGAACACAAACCCCTCACTCAACCTACATTTAATTATATTTAATGAATTTAATAATTATTACTTAAAATGACAATCATCAATTAAATGGCTGAATTGATAGGTCAGTCGAACAGTAACCCGGTGGATCAACCAACAAGTCAAAACAAATTCTAAATTAGGTATTAAGATTAAATAATTTTATTACAGGAAAAACCGTCAATTAGAATAATGAATTGGAATCATACATTCATTAATGAACGTAGGCTCACTGCTTATAATTTACAGAAAAGAAGACATTAGACCGGATGTTAAATTGAAATTACGAGTAAAGAGAGAGAGAGAGACCGATAAGCCAGAACTTGCCAGAATATTAATACCTTTAAGTACCACACAGTAAATGCCTTTCTCCCCAAGCATTGAGGATATGTACCCTGATTGGGTGATGAAGGTTTGGAAGGAGGGGGGTTGGGGATTTAGACTCCTTTATGATAAGGACGGGCTTATCTACTAGCCGACAAATTTACATATTCATTAAAGTGTACTTATGTTGTTGAAAGCAGACTAACATACTGTAGAGTACGGGAAACAGTGATATTTTATTGAGGTACATGAGTGAATGATTAGGCTACATATTTAGGTGTGTGTAACAGTGTGATATCAATGTTTTCATCTTAAACCATCAGAAGGGGCAAATGCATGTTCTGTATAATAGACAAAACTAATTTTATACATTTTATGATGAATAAAATTGTTGTTCGATTGGATAGGGTTTTGGACCCATAGATATCTACCCCCGTATACTGACGAAAAGGTAGTAATTCCCACTTGAAAATGATGCAAAAGTGAGTTTTATGATCCAAAACAGTTGACTTGTAGTTAATTATATCATTATTTTATGATTTATAGCAGTGCACAATTTAGCCATTTGGATAGATTTTGAGACACTAATGGACAACAGGGTACACTGCCTATATTTTGCATCATAGATCTTTAGTAGTTCTGCACATCATCCTCAGATTTTGCACACTTGTGGACACAGAGTTTATGGTCTGGGAAATGTATAGATTTACCTGTTTCACATATGTAGCTCTCTGTATTTCATTGCAAACTAAAGAAATACTATTTCTTTTTGAATTTTTTCCAAAGTTTCATTGTATTTGTGGCACTTTATTTTGACTTAAATTATGAAAATAAACAAATCTAATTGTAAATGGTACAACTGGTTCGTATTGTAAATGGTACAACTGTCTTGTTTCATTTAAGCCATTTGGCAAGTTTCTGTAATGCCCACAAGCCTCAAATTGAGCACCCCCTAAATAGGTGAGAATTGTCCAAATTTGCCATCTGCGCAAAGGGGTTAAGAAGAAATAGAGCACTGCTGTTTGGTGTGCTCTGTAATCGCGAAGGGTCTGGTCATCACCAGCTACGTATGGGGTTAACCTAGTCCATTTCTATCAAAAGTCAGTTTCTTCCCACCCCTCTAGACGTCTAAATTGGGTGACGTGATTTGTGTTATGTGGACTAGCTGTGTGCGGTGTTGTTCGATATGCATTTAGACTAATGTTAGCTATGATAGAACGATAGCTAGACAGCTAACGTTCGCTTTGTTTATTGTTAATGCAAGTTGGATAATCCTTTTCCAGCAAATTTAGCCATTTCTTCACTGTAACTCTAACGGGCAACCGGCTGCGCATCTGATTTGAGAGCAAATGATGGGCCTGCTACCGGCTCAAGAGCGTTCTTTGAGGCGGTAACCCCAGTATCTGACCTCACAGGCAGACATAAACAAAGAATGATCTACGGACCATAAAATATATTTGAAATGTCATATTCATAGTCAATATAATTTTTTTATGAAAAAGTTACCTATATCAGCTTTAATATTTTTTTTTAAGATGAATGTAAGTGTATTTATATAAATATCTTTATTTGATGCTATATTTTCCTATTTGTAAAGGTGGCACACAGGGGTCTCCATATTAAGGGGTCTACATAATAATCCTTCTAAACATGAAAAGCACAAAATTAGGAAAAATGAACAGCTTGTTAAAATTCTGCAACTGTGGTTGGAACAAAAAGCAGCATACACAGGGGGTCCCCAGGACCGAGGTTAGGAACCATTACTTTAGTCTGTCGGTAGATGGCAAGCCTTGATGGACTGAATGGCCTTTTTTCCTCACTATGCCTTCTTATGTTATGTGTATGTGGGCATACCCAATTTATGATCAAGCAATTCATTTTTAAAGTAATTATTTTTGACTGCATTTGATGTAATACATTATTTATATTCCTTATGACTGTTCTAGCTCATAATTTGAACAAATGACTCATTCATAGAACGGATTTTTAGCGGTGGTCTCATCCTCCTAATGCAGCCAAATGAAAGATGAGGAGTCTTCACCACCTGAGGAGCCAAACAAGAAACTGAAGGTCGACCACATCTCTGGCGGCACGGAGAGCCTCCACAATGTAGACTTTTGGTGTAAGTTCTTGTATGCTTTCCCTTTCATCGTGATATTCAGCGTTTTGACATTTCTCTCACTATTGGGGGGGGTTGTCTTTGTGAAAGCCAATAATGACAGATAACTTCTTCTGAAATCGAGTTGTGAGGGGGTTGCTAGGTAGCCCATCCTATCAAGGCGCTGTTCCAGTGTGTAGATGGACAAATTGGCAGCCTGGGACAAAGTTGACCTGGCTATCAGAAGTAAACATGTGATAGGAGACCAGGAGACAAGCCATAAATTCTCTATTTTTAAGCAGTCGAACATTGTTTCTGTCAAAAATCACAGTTACCATTGACTACTTTATCTCATTGGTTGGTTGTGAATGTAAAAATATAATCTTAACACTCATTAAGATTTGTGTTTTTCTAAACCGGGATATTGCACTGATTCTTGTTGGCAGGAATCATCCTGCTTGTGAACACAGAAGGCAATCTATAGACCATAAAAAAGTCAAACTTCGCACTCTGACCCACAACCAGAAAAATTATGATCTATATAACTATAGCCAGTAGCTACATAATGTAGCTAGATAGATCTGATAACATGTGAAACTAGATGAAGTAGGTTGTAGGTCTATTAGATGATCATCTCCACTTGCCTGAAGAGTTTTAAGAGAATGTTCTCCCTCTAAATGTGACTCAGAAAACCAATGATAGTAATGCATTGCGGTATTTGAGTGGTTTAAATAAAGATTATACACAGCTAGTTAGATGACGTTACTCGTTTTCTTTGTAGCCTAGAAGATGAGGGATAATTTTACAACCAGTCAGCTAGTACAGCATATAATTATGTATTCCTTTTGAGATATGGTTTACAGACAAACCTACAGAAGCTGAGCACTGCTGCAGCACTTCTTCTGCAGACTACACCAAAAAATATGACTGCACCAAGCAAAAACACAAATATAAAATGCTCTGGACAAAAACATACAATTGAATGCTGAGAACAAGGAAAGTGATAATGACACCAAAATAAAAATTGCTTTCAATTACATGTTATGGCATACGGGGCTATTGTTGAATATATCTTGTTTTTCAACCCTAGATTTCATCTGTGTTAACCTATAACAACTGTATGAATCTGGAGGGGCAGATATCTAAACTAAGTAAATAGGAATGCCAAGTTGATTAAATTCAAACAAAATTTCCTGCAGAAAGAAATAACTGTTGATTTAATTGTTAAAAAATATTTTTTATTATTATTATTTCATTTTGTGCACTCCAAAGTTCATTGGAATATTGAACACTGAATATTGAGGGTAGGGAGCTGAAATGCGTTGTATTCAGCTAATGTTTGATTGTTTGTGTGGCATACCTCTCCGTCCTTGTCTGCAGTTTGTGAAGAGTGTAAGGAGTACTTCATAGAGGAATGCCCAAGCCATGGTCCTCCCGTCTTTGTGCCAGACACCCCCGTGCCTCTGGGGGTGCCAAACCGCGCCGCCCTAACTTCCCCCTCCGGGATCGAGGTCATCCAGGAAGGAGGGGAGGTGGACGTGTGCTGTGTGGACAAGGACATTCCAAAGGGGGCGCTGTTCGGCCCTTATCAAGGCGAGGTGGTCTCTCAAGATAAATCCTCAGGATTCTTTTCTTGGATGGTGAGCGGCAGCCTGTGTTTTTTGTTTCCTGTTCCTTTTCTTTTCCTTGCATATCCTTGGAACCCGCAGGTGGTCAGACCTTAACAGACCCCCAGAGACTCTGGCCCTACCGTGCAGTAACAGCACTTACTCTAACAGTGAGAGGCCAACCCAGGGACATACCATCTACACTGCTCATTTTCTGGGTGTTTGTGGAAGTGTGACATATTTAACATGCGACTCCTCTTGCTATTCAACATTTCTTTGAGTCTTATAGTTTATGTTTGAAATGCTGACTTCACTGAGTTTGGCTGGTTGACTGATTTGCTTGTTGGGTTCAGAAATATTGGTGACATCGCTTGTGATCAGCTTTATTGCTCTGAACTGCACTGCTAGCGAAGGGGTATAATCCTGGCATGTGAGGCTGACAACCATATTATGGGTGGCTACTTAAATGGCACCAAGCAAATCAGTCTGCTTCCGGTCTCAAACTTAATGTCTTCCACTATCCCCTACGTGGTGAAAGGAGTACCAAATCAAAACAAAAATGATAATGCTGCATACTTTCCCTCTTTATAGATAGTGGGTGTGTGCTGTTTTTGTTTAATATTGTGGCCTTTATTAAAGTAGATATTTTGTGCATTGTCCAGTATGCTACACACATAGGGGAGTCAGTAAAATGACAGTAATAGTGACGACAGTAATTGGCATCATCGAGCTGCTGTTTAAATAACATTGTAATTCTCATTTCTTTCCCCTTTTAGATCATCGATGAAAACAACACGTACAAATCTATTGATGGCAGCGATGAAACAAAAGCGAACTGGATGAGGTACTGCTCATTTTTGTGTCAATCATAACACGGCTTCAGTATGACCTAACCTGACAAATAATGCACCAATATAACATGCAAGAGCACGTGTTAACGCAGATTTGTTTTTAAATGGTGTGTCATAATCATTTTGGTACTCCATGGTGCAAACTCATGCAGTGCAGGTGGCAGGTCGACCAGTCAGCTCTGTCCTGAGTTGAAGTTTGTGGCCGAGATGTGACTGGAGTGTGCAACTATGACACTTTCCACCTCTCCTTGAAAGTGATACATTGAACAGTTCAATATGTATATAATATTGTAAATAATAACTTCAACTTGGATTGTCCAGAAATCAAAATACAACTGTACTGTTTGCTTGCTCCAACCTACATCCCCAAATGACAGATCCAGACACTGACACCCATTAGTTGTGTGTGCTAAAATGGATGGAAATAGTGCAACTTTGACAGTTTTTTTTTCTTATGTTGTGCCACTTAAAAAATGGCAGAATACCAAAGTTTGCACAAACACAGCTGGCAGTTTTACATACTACCGATACAGCTGGATATCTTTCAAAAGATACCGAGGTAGTTCAGGTGAAGTACACTACAGGGCCAAAATTATATGGACACCTGCTCATCCAACATCCAAAATCATGGGCACTAATATGGAGCTGGTCTCCCGTTTGCTGCTATAACAGCCTCCAAGCTCCTGGGTTGGGAAGGCTTTCCACTAGATGTTGGAACATTGCTGCAGGGATTTGCTTCCATTCAACCTGAAGAGCATTAGTGAGGTCGGACACTGATGTTGGGCAATTAGGCCTGGCCCGTCGTCGGCTTTGAAAATTGATCCGAAAGGTGCACAGTGTGGTTGAGGTCAGGGCTCTGTGCAGGCCAGCACGTTGATATGTGCATGGGGGCATTGTCATGCTGAAACAGGAAAGGGCCTTCCCCAAACTGTTGCCACAAAGTTTGAAGCAGAGAATCGTCTAGAATGACGATTAAGCTTTAAGCTTTGCTTTCACTGGAACTAAGGGGCCTAGCCCGAACCATCAAAAACGGCCCCAGACCAAGGGGTGTCCAGATAGTTTTGGCCATGTAGTGCACCTTTGTTCAAGAGTATAGCACCAATGCCCGCACCAAGCATCAGACCTACAAGCTTTTACACAACACTGCAGCCTGGGTTCAACTGTCTCAGGCTTGCCTTTGGGGTTAATAAATAATAAACCCTGCTTTGCTGTCTGCACTGGGGGGGGGGGGGGGGGGGTCAAATGGGGCAATGTCTTTTTTTTAACCATTCTAAAATAAACCAACTGTTCCAAGGTTGTTGATCAGTAAGACTTGCATTGCCTGTCTGAGATGGAGAGGGTTGTGTGAATTTGCGTGCTGACGGGTGTGCCACGGTTGATCTGGAACAGGTACGTGCGTAATTCTGCGGAAGACAGCGAGCGGAACCTGACGGCCTTCCAACACGGCGAGCACATATATTTCCGGGTGTGCCGGGACCTGACGGTGGGCGAGAGGCTGCGCGTGTGGTACAGCGACGACTATATGGGGCGGCTGCACAGCATGTCCCAGGACAGCATAGACTGCAATCTGGCTGCAGGTGAGACGCATTCCCGCAATGTACCTGTCCATCATGGCTGAAGGGCTGGAAACAAACATAGGGTTTATTTAGGGGAGTTACAAGGTGGAGGGGGGGGGGAGAAACGGAGTCTATTCCAATCTATTTTTTGCCTGCAATTGTGTTGCTTTGGATGTTTAGGACTGTACCACGTGACCAAAACAGGGGTGCACCCAGCCACTGTGAGGCTGTAGTTTTTTTTACGTGTAAACGAAACAGTTGCTAAGGTGCAGTTCACACTTTGCCAGTCTGTGCTTTGAATTGCACTCATCTTACACAAAATACTTTATGACTTAAAATAGTTATTCCCAGGGTGTTCAGTATGGTGCTGAAAAAAATCTAGCTGTCAAAGATCGTGCAAAGCGCTTGCATTTCCCACTGATTTCTGGGATCTCGTGCTGCTGTGGAAACACTATTTTTAGCAACACAACTCATTTACATTACATTACATTCATTTAGCAGACGCTTTTATCCAAAGCGACGTACAGTAAGTGCATACAGAGACATCATCAAGATCACTACAGAACAGACAAGACACAGCACATCCTTCCCATAATGTAGCAGCTATCCCTAGTAATTTACCCAGAAGATACAGGAAAATGTGTCGCAGTCTGTCTGCATGGTTTTGCACATGCGTACAACAAAGTTCTGAATCATTGACTGATCTTAAAACTACCTGGATTGCCGGGTGGCTAATCCTGTTAAAGCACTGTTCTAGTGTGTGAATAGGCCCCACGGCTTGGTATCAAATCCAGCAGAGGTGGAAATCCAGGGGACATAAAGTAAAAATCCTGCTATGTGTTTCTTCCACCCATAGACTCAGCCAGCTGATTTCACTAATTAGTTCTACCTCCTTACTGAAGAATTATGTTAATTAGCAAATCCAGGTGATTGGAGCAAAAATACTGGGGAGGACTTTTACTTTATGTCCCCTGGATTTCCACCTCTGAAATCCGGACCATGCCAGTGTTGATTTAGCCCGGCAGCCCCACAGGGTGACACGTGATTGGCTCTAGCTTCGCCCAGGGATGGAAGGATTTTCGTGCGCTATTTCATTGTGCACTAGGGACCCCTGCTGGTTGATCTGTTGGCTGCAAGTCAGCCTATTGAGCTGCAAGTGAAGTGCCTTCCTCCGACTCATATCTGTGCAAGCCGAATTTGCAAACTGCGGCATGAGGGCTGATGCTTCGGAGGAGAGCATGTACTTGTTTGCACCTTCCTAATTGATATTGGAAGTTGTGGCAATGAGCACCGATAAAAATATGACTGGGAAGCAAAAGGGGAATTGTAGGGGTATCTGCATATTTTCCACATTGAGTAATCAAGAACAGTTGCACTAAAATGGAAAAAACCTCCCAGAGAGTAAACAATATTTACTGTGACTGTATCTTTTAGCCTCTTTTCATGCTTTCACAGTCATTTAATTGAGCTTGGTATAGCACCGTCATTGTACATTGTGATGATCTGATGCGAAGATTGCAAATTTGCAATTAGCCACTAAGATGAGTTTATTCACAAAAAACAGCCATGTGAAGAACAGAAAATAAAGGAAATTAGTCCGAACAAAAGTAGCCCTTCCAAAAATGGTTTATAGCTTTGCTACAAGTGCTGAGGAGGGGTGAAAACCCCAGGGATCAGGACTGCCACAGGTGTACTTCCTCAGGGTCGGTTTCTGGAGGAAAACCGATGAGAGTGTTAGTGACAAAAACAAAACCGATTTCAGCATGAACTAACCACAGCATTCGGGCGGTCACCTTTTTGTAGGCTTGCTGTTGTTTCATTTTTCATTGCTTGATTGTCTGCGGCCTGTGTGGGTCATGCGAGACAGCTTGGACCTGATAATGCTGGCGGGTTTGCTGGAGTCGTGCCACAAGGAAGGTAACGAGAGAGCGAGAGAGGGAGCGTGCAACGGGGCATGGAGATGATCTCTCGCACCACAACTTTTACATTTTCAGGAGCCTGTAACGGTCATGTGGATATACTCTTTGGAGCACCACCATTTTGCTTTTATGATTTAAAGAGGTCTTGCTTGTGGGCATAGTTTGCTTCTCAAACCATCTTCATCACCGCACATTGGGGCTACATATGCGTCCTCCGCCAGGCGGTTCCTCACACCTTCAGCTGTTTTAAACTTCTTAATTATTGCCCTAATAGAGGGGATGGGGATTTTCAGGCGTTATAACCATTGCCTGATTTATGAAGGTCAACAACCTTTTGTCTCATTTCATTTGTGTGACCCTCTCCATGATGATGATGGATGACTAGGGGAGTTTGGCATGTGTGCCACCTCCTATGCATACCCCAGTGAATCAGGAAGTCATGGATGACCTCTTACGAGTTCCTAAAAGCTCAGATGAACTTAGAAAAAGTACAATATAAATGGCAATATACCTGTTTTGCATTTGTTCATAAGAATTTCATGGGGGGCCAATAATGTATAATTGTGACGCATGTTTTTGAGAGAGAAAAAAAGTGTGCTCAATGAAGCCCTCCCATCCCTAAGCAATGCTAGAGCCAATTGTGTGTTTCCCTGCAGGGTTGCAGACCACAGCCGGCACTGGCATGGTCTGTATTTCCATATTATATTCCATCCATGTGCTTAGAGCAGTACCTAAACAGATTCCAGACTGTGGGGCCCATCTACACAGTGGACCAGCACCTTATCAGATACCAGACCGTGTGACTTAGAGGAATGCCTGAATAGGATGAACCACCAGCAGCCCTGTTGTACTGAATTAACGTTAAGTTTTGCCATTTAATGTCCTTGGCTGGTAATCTTGCTGCCTTACTCCCTCTGAGGGAGAATGCAGTCATTTAAATTGCTTGTTTTCTGGCATAACTAACAAAAACTGCATGGGCGAATATTCTGTCCCTGAATATGCTTCTCATTACTGACATTACTCACAAGGAAGTGTTCAGAATAATGATTTAAAATGTCTGTTTTTCAAACCTCAGTATATCAGTGAGTCTGTTTTAGTTTTACATAACAGCTGGATTTCTCCCTTTAATTCATCATTAAACATTTTTACAGAACAATTTTGATTACTTTCAGAACTAGACGGCTAGTTGACTACAATATATTTTCTATAACTAAGGACAGCAGTTTATCTAGGGCAGTTTTCTCACCTGTAATTCAGTCATCCCTCAGCAAGTGGTTGATAGGTGCTAAATAAAAATACAGATTTAAATTTTGTGAGTAAATTTGATTGTGGTCCGTTGTTTAACAGTCAGTCATTCTTTGGCAGTGCCTTAATGTAAACTTGTCCATAGGAAGCGATGCATCTTGAGTTGGTTAGAATAACTAGTATTGTTTTTTGTTCTGCACAATATTTGGAATATTTTTTTCACCTCTGTCACAAAAGTCCCAGAGCAAAATAGTTTTCACAGAACTATTTTGATTATTTTCAGAACTAGATGGCAGTGGTTTGTGTTAACAAATGAATTTTACTGTGCTGTGTGTCTATTGAGACAGGGTTTGGTATTAATTTTTCAGTTGTTTGACCTTATTGTATGGTTCATGTATTCTGATGTCTATCTAAAACCAACCAATCTTTTCAAACAGACGTTTGCCATGATGTTCCACCTAGAGCAGTGGTCCCCAGCCCTGTTCCTGGAGATCTACCGTCCTGTAGGTTTTCACTCCAACTCTAACAAAACACACCTCATTCAACAGCTGGAGATCTCGTTGAGGTGCTAGTTAGTAGAATCAGGTGTGCTTTGTTAGGGCTGAAATGAAAACCTACAGGATGGTAGATCTCCAGGAACAGGGTTGGGGACCACTGACCTATAACTTCAGTGGAGTCCTTAAACCCTTGCAGCTGCTCCTGCACAGCAATATTCCATGAGATGTCCATTTTCCAGGTCCAAAAATCTGGAGTATAAATTGAAGTACTGGGTCAGAATGGTATTGTACAGCAGAATACCAAGTGTCCCATCTCATGATTTTATGATAAAGCCTGAACCTTGCTCGGTCGCGCTCCTTCGATGCACTGTCTGGTGCATCTTTCTTGCTCAGACAATGCTTGAAAATCTGTCAACTAGCCCAAACGCCACTCGCAAGTGCAACGATGTGAGCATTGCGCTAAAATGTATAGGATACTTTCACAGAGCCTCCTGTTATACATGTTATTTCCACAAGAGGGTGCAGGAAGGGCATAAAGAGGGGTTTTCAACCTTTTCTGATCCAGGGACCCCCACTCATGCTCAAAGGCATCCAGGGGACCCCCATGATGGCCCATCATAAGTTTAAAGGGGTTATATTTTTAAAAAAGGTTTTATATTTTGAAATATTTCCCCAAAACTATATATAGTTGGGTGTGGGCTGTCAAAACACTGGGAGTCTATATAAACCAGGCCTGGCTTGAGGAACATCGCTACAAACCATGGCTTTATGAAACAAGCCTAGGATAGGTACAGTTGGACCTGTAGGTGTAGTGTTGTACCTGTGTGATGGCAATGCATTGCCATTATACTGGTATAATGATGCTATAGTGCAGTACATTTAACTTTTATTTCCTTCAAAATTGTTTTTTCCAGACCCTGCATGGAAGTCGGTGTCATGACTGTTCTATGACACCGGCCTCCAGGGTGTAGGTTACAGGCCAACATGAGCTGCGTTTAAATCAGCGCAAGCTCAGACATTTGCGTAATAGAAGTTGCATTTGGGGCCATGACTTTTTAAATGTTTTATTATTTGAAGGAATCAATCGGCCAATTTATATTTAGGTCTCATTGACTCTCAATGGGGAGGAAGTGTCTTCTGGAACCTGCAGGAAAACAAGGGTGCATATCCTCGTCCAGGCATTTGGCACTGATCAGACACTTGGTGGTGCTGTAACTGAATTTTATTTCCTTTAAAAAATTCAGTGAAAATTGCTTGTATCTTGCAGAAGTCACAAATTTGTTACAGAGGATATTCTCCATTCCACTCCATACGACCAGACACTTATTGGCACCGTGAGGTAGACAGTAGTGTAAATCTACTCAAATCCATTTAGTTCTAATCTAATTCTTCCAGTAACTTGATACTTTATCTGCGGTCAGCAATAAAACAATGAGTTGCTTGCAGGCTATCATTAAAGCTAAATTGGCAAACTAGCTCCGAGACTGCAGTATTTCTTTTAACAAGTTAGCCATCAACCGTCCTGGTGCGAGCCACATCTTTTTGGAGGATTATTTACTACTTTAGCTTTGCTCTTGGTTCTGAAAGTCCTGATTTAATTGTATTGCCCCATCTTATGCAGAGCAGTCCTCTGCTGCATTGCAACACATGAAATATAGATGAGTATGAATTAATCATACTGAATTGGTCTTTCCAGGGAAATCTTAACTGTGGTAATGCACTGAAAGTGAGCTTGCTGGCTAATGGTATATAAAGGACAATAGATTTAACTGCACACAGTTCTTGTTTGCAGCTGAAGGTTGACGATGTTGCTGTGTAACACTGGAGTAACATTTTTCGAGATAGAATCTATGGTTTTATATTGTATTCTATTATCACTTTCAGGGGCCAGTATTGATGGCCTGGGTCCAATGAAATGTAGTTTTGGAAATTATTGGCAGCTGTGAGAGACTTCCAACACCCAGTTACAAATAACCATTCCATTTTACATATTGCTGCAGAAAACAAATTAATAGCCATTTTCTGTAAACTTTTAACATTCCTACACTGAGCAGAATTTAAGCAGTGGATGAATAATCTATGGATTTTTCAGATAGTTCAGAGTAATTCAAGGGCTTATTTGAAGTTGCAAACAGCTTGTGGTTAGTGTTTCATGATGAGGCTTAGCCTTTCGGTTCACATTCTAGCATTTACATTTATTAACACGACTTTTCACAGCCCGGACTTTTAAAAGAGTTTAAAAAAAACTGTTTTAAAAGAAATGCAGGGGACGTAACGAATACATTTCTACGCATATAAACATGTGGAATTCTTTTTATTTTTATACCCAAATCAGTTCTTTTCTTGTTCAGTTGTGTGTCACATTCACTGTCCATGTATCAGGGTATTCACTTGATTGTTTAGTGTTTACCAGGCTTCACTGAATAATATAACTATTATTATAATTTAATTGGCATTTTTCACTTAGAGGCAACAGCTATTTACATGATAGCCATCATGTTACCTAGCCACTGGCAGACCTTTGTAAGATATGAAACAGTACCTGCGTAACCTTAATGGCACCACATTCACTCCTATATTTTACTAGCACATGATACTAATTCATATGGTTGACTAGCATTCAAGCTCTATACTAGCTATGGAAGCGTTATCATTTGCAACAATTGATTGCTGCGATATTGTGGGTGATATTACGACTATCAAAGCTTAGTGAAAGAGATGTGAACTTGCACTAGCTAATGAATTCTGTATTCCCTATAACATAAGGTTTTCATAATAAGTTGAATATGTTATAATAATTAATTATTCTTATGAATAATTTCATAAGATGAATTGGACCCTGCGAGCTGATTCTGGAGAGCCGCAGGGATCTGATGGGGTCCCTAACCAAGGTTCTGGAGGACCGCAGGGTCTACTGGGGTCCCCAAACCTGATGCTGGAGAGCTGCAGGGTTCTACTGGAGTCCCAAACCGAGCTCCCAGAGAACCGCAGGGTCTGTTGGGGTCCCTGACCCTGGAGAGTTGCAGGGTCTGTTGGGGTCCCCAAACCTGAACCTAGAGAGTTGCAGGGTCTGTTGGGGTCCCCATACCAGGTCTTGGATCCACGGTGGTTTATTTTCAATATCCACAAAACAATTCAGACCCCAGAAACCAACTGAGTTAATTATGTAATCAACTGCTTAAAATTGTCAATTAAGTGCCTGGCAATAAAGAAAACCTGGACACACTGCAATTCTCCAGGACCAGGGTTGGGTTCCCCTGCTTCATAGTCACAGCTGAAATCATGAATACGTGTTGTTAACTGTGCCCTTTCCTGTTGCCTCTGCATGATAAAACCAAATCCAGTAAACCAAATCCATGCATTTTACTGGTATCCCCCTGACATTCTGCTTTTGGATTATCTCTATATATATCACAGGGTAGGAGGTGCTCAGAAATGGCAAATGGCAATGGCTTGTCTCTTACTGGTCAACCTGGGTATTCACATCAAACCGATGTGCATTTTCTGTAAATGCTTTTGCCAGGCTTTTAAAGTTCTTTAGCTTGTTGCACAAACTTGATTTTTTGTGAGTGGAATTCTTTTATGACTTTTTATTTTTATTTTAATATATTGTGTGCAAGCCCAATTTATATTCTGAATTCATATAACAATGCAGGGTAAAAAGTAAAAATTCTTATTTTATTTTTTTTCCCCCATTAGAATTTTTAGAAAAAATTGTCCACAATGTCCATCGCTGTAAAGAAATGGCATAATACTGATAAAGAATAATACTGGTAATAGTAATCATGCACACTAAACAAAAGAGCATACATTAAACATGTCATTTTACATCAAATTAAAGCTTTGTCCTGTTTCTTAACTACATACTTCCTGCCCCCCCCCCCCCCCCCCCCACCCCCAGTCTCAAACAGTAGAAACTAATTTCTGCGTCTCGCTGTCTCCTTCTCGCTCTCTCTCTGTCTGACAGTGGAAAAGGGGGGGGAACTGCCTGTGTGGTCGAGCCCCTGGAACGTGACCGTGCGAGACAGGGAGGCCACGCAGGCCCTAATAGAGCATTACGGGTCCCCGGAGATCCAGCGTTTGCTAAACGATCGGACCACTAAAACCAAACAGATTTTCGAGATCATTGCGAGCCAGATGGAGGCGCAGGGCTTCTTGATCAGCGAGAGCTCATGGAAGGCCGGAGAGCGCTGTTTCCAAAAGTGGCGGAACATGGAGAGAACGTACAAGGACTACGTCCTGGCGCGCAAGAAGACGGACGCTGGGCGACGGAAACAGCCCGAGTTCTTCGAGCAGTTCCACGCGCTCATGGGCCAACGGCTCAGCCAGAAGCTGGCGGCTGCCGTGGCGGCCGACTCCCCGGCCCGAGGAGGCACCGGCGGGGCGAAGACGGGCGGCGGCGCAGGTGCCAAGGCCGGAGCCCCGCCCCCTGCCATGCCCCTATACGCTATTGTGGTCCCTGCCAGCCACCCGCTGGCCATCAGCATCCCCTCCACCTCGGTCTTGGAACCAGAGAATCGGGTGCTTGCCGCTGGGGCCACCAAGCTCGAGCTGTCAGCCCGAAAATCTGCAAGGGAGAGGGTCCCGCATCCCAAGCTTATCCAGGCCAATAAAGAGAGGGAAGAGAAGCGGGTGCAGAAGAAAAAACGAAGATCTTGGCTGGGAGATAACCGAGGTAGGTTGTGTGAATACATGAGGTATTAGGGCAACAGGCCAAAGCTGTTGATAAGGCTCTGGACCCTGTAAAAGATTTGGAATCGCATTTTAAGGAAATGGGATTTTTGTAACTGCGTCCTAGTTGTTTTGACTAGGAATACCCAAGCCATTGGTCAACTGGCCCTGCTAATTATGGCAGATCTGTCTCCTACTTTAATCCCCTAGATTGTAGCTTGTCTTGTTCTTGTATATGATGTCTTGTCCCTAAATATAATGATGTACTTAGACAATATACACAATAGGTTTATTCCAATTGTGAGAATATGCCATCAAGGATCGTTGGGGGAGTACAAAGTGGGCCATTGCTACCTATTGATGATGAACTGTGCTATGGTTTTTCCGTCTGTATTCTTAAAAATCCACACGTTGAACAACACTTTAAAAAAATAATCCACACCTAGAACGTCATTCTTAAAAATAATTCACACTTAGAACGATGCTCTTAAAAAGAATCCACGACTAGAACAAATTTACTTGAGTAATATTCTTACTCGTGATTGTGTTACATTCGGTTTTGTGCCGTTTTATTTTTTTCATGAGATCAACAAGCAAATATTTAAAGTTAGAAGCCAGCAAAGTCAACCTTCATCACCTCACAGAGCCTACGCACTTCTGATATGTCTCTCTCTGTCTGTCTCTTCACCCAGCTGTTGAAAATGGGGATGTTCAACTCGTGGGGTCAGACCCAAAAGTGAGCAGTCAGGACACTGAGGCCACGGAGGCGCTCGTAGAGCTGTACGCCTCACCGGAGATCCAGGGACTGATCAAGGAGAACAAAACGCGCACCAAGCGCATTTTCGAGATCATCGCCAGCCGGCTGCAGGACCAGGGCTTCCACATCAGCGATCTGCCCGAGCGGGCTGGCGAACGCTGCTTCCAGAAGTGGCGGAACTTGTCGCGCGCATACAAGGAGTACGTCCTGCACCCTGAGAAGCCGGACGCTGTTAAGAGGAAGCCGCCTCCCTGCTTCGAACAGCTCCAGGACCTGATTGGTCAGAGGATGAGCCTCCAGATGTCCGCCGTCAACAAGAGTCCCATCCCTGAGGGCGGAGTTGAGGAGGACGCAGTAGGCGCCTGCCCGTCCCTGCTGGACATGGCAGAAGCCCCCTCCAGTCCGGACGTCGGAACGGCCTTACCCTCTTCCTCCTCGCCCCCTTCTTCCTCCTCCCCGCCAGGGACTCGCTTCTCGCAAGGACCCTCGGTCCCCACACCCAAAAAGAGGCGCCTGGCAGACGTGGCAGAGCTCCTGCAGGAGTACAGGCAGGAGGAGCGTAGGGTGGAGCAGGAGAGAGAGAAGAAGGCGGAGGAGCGGTTCCAGGAGCTGCGGAGAATGCTGGAACATCAGCATGCCGAGCAGATGCTGCTGATGAGGGAACTCATTAATGCCGTCAAGAAAAACTGATCCCTTCTTTTTTCTCTCTGTTTTTAAAGTCATAAACATTTCCACTCAGTTATATTTTTTGCTACTCCAAATAGTATAGCCATGTTTTTTGACCATCCACATGAGTCTACAAATGTTTCACTTGAAGGTGTCCTTTTTCTAAAAAAAAAAAAATTTAATCAAATAAAAAAGGCTTTCTTTTCTATGAAGGTTACAGGTGTAGATGTTACAGGGGAGCAGGGGGCTCACTGTGCAACCTGTGAAAACCTATTGTGTATTGCCTGGATATTTAATATTACTTCCTGGCAGTGTTGACTTTGGGAATGCTGAAGGACTCAGGGTGATAGGAAGAACATTCGCCCATTTTGTGTGGGAGCTAATGTTAGAGATTCCAAACTTTGTATCTTTGGCATATTTGTTGAAATAAACCGTTTGATTCGTGTCAGCTACTAACTTGGTTGTTGTGTCAAATTTATCCATGAACGGCTAATCTAAATTAATTGAGTAGTCTCACTGTAAGCTGAAGGCCAGTGAATATTTGAACAGATTCAGGTGCCCTGCTCAAATGGTTAAAGGCAATCAGTTTCCTCAAACCATTTGAGTAAACTGAACTTTTGGGTTTTGCAGTCTAATAGCAACTGATGTCAAGTTCAGTTAATGTAGGTTAATTCAGTGTGAAGGATTGTGGTAGATAAAGAATCATAATTAAATGGTCTTCAGGTTCTCAGTACTGTTTTTCATATGTCTGTTTTGCACTATGAACGACATCACCAAAAATGTGTTTCAATGTTTTTGTGAATGGTTTACATCTTGATTAGATCGTATTGACTTTGGTCTTCTTTACCTTTTGTTGTCAGGCTGTAAAAACAACAAAATTATTCATCATAAAGGTTCTACATGTTATAAAGTTCATGTACAGCAAAAACTGTACATCATTAAATTCTGAGCTTCCTGTTTCTTCAGTGATTACCATGTGGCGTGACTGAAACAGAACACTGGTCATGCTACGTTGACCTGGTTCAATACTCCTCTAGCAGCCACAGTGACAAAATGTGCATCTTATGAAAAACATGCCAGCGATACATTATTGGCCATTGATGGAATGGGTGGTGTGGGTAATGCTTTTAGCATACGGTGAGTTGCTCATTTCTGGGCTTTCCCCAATGCATGCATGATCATAACCTATTCAAAAGCCAATCAACCATTTTCGTGGATCATATGCGGTCCAATTTGGCTTTGAAATAAATCCCCCAAGCAGGAAACAATTATACTTTGCATTTATTGCTCATTGTCTTTTTTTATAATGTTAACTATTGTATTTCTGTTTTTAATTGTTTATGGCTCTTATTATACTGCACTGTGTTCCCAGGGGTAGCCTATTGTATTCTTTCTTACGCCCGTCTGTAATGAGAATAATGACAAACTTGGTGCATACATTCACTCTTATTACACGTATAGCGATAAAAACGTACCTCTTAACTCAATTACATTCAATTAAATCAATGCAAAATAGATAGCCTATCGTCTTCCAATGCAGACTCCTAAATGCGACAAAGGTCGCTAATAAATGTGCCGAGGAAATGGGATATGTTGCATGGGGAAAATTGGAAATGGATAAGTGATTAAACGCATGCTTAGGACCTAGAAAATAGGAAAAGAGAGGAGTTGAAAAATAAACAAAAGCCAGTAAATTATAAATGGGAGAGTAAAATAAATTATTTTAAAATTTATTTTATTGATTGATTGGAGGCTAAGGAAATTATTAAAAGCTTTTTATTTTTCACAGTCCAGATAACCTATTAGTGACTTTTATCGCCTTTAGCGTTCTCGTTCTGCAAGCGGGAGGCTGTCCGACCACGACCGAATGGGTGTGTTCTGCTGTCGTTTTTCACTAAACCACGTGATGCGGGATAGCCCGACATGGTCAAAACGAGTCCAATGCACGCGGCTCTTAAAAGGACTGAAAAGAGGTAATTTGATTAGCTATGGTGCAGCTGAAGCACACCCACTGATAAATATTCAGCATAACCCAGCTCATTTTCAACCTGCGCAGAAGCGCTGTGAGCTGTGCGCTCCTCGCCTCTGGTCTGAAAATAGCGAAATTCAGTAGCCACGTCCAGTGCGCCATACGCTACGCCATTTACTATGACAGCTCGCCGAACACCACGCGCTTCCCGGAAAATAGAGCCCAGAATTTCAAGTGCATTTTACTGATCGAGGCCGTCAGGATTTTGCTGATGTAAAAAATTACTGCATTCAGTTTTTCTCAAAGAAAAAGAAAATTTCACATTTTTAAATGGATGGGGGACACACAGCTGTATGTCCTCTTGCAAGCATTATGTATTGGGTTTTGAATTAGCTACCATATACTGTATTTGTATTTGCCTGCATTCTTTTGAGGAAAATATTATGCTACTCAACAAAGCCACTTCACTCCACTATGAGCCTGTTTGCTCTCAAAGAAGTGACTCCAAACTTAGCAGTGCATCTTATGAATGTAAAACTTCGCATGTCCGTTTTGATGAAAGTAAAACAGGCACCTGCTGTTGTCTTTGTGCGAAATATTCAAGGATACAGAGAAAACTTTGTTCCTTTGTGAGAAGGCTGTGGGTGTGAAAAACTACTTTTAGAGGCAACCATTTGCAACCTGTTATACAATCAGTAATCCCAGCCAACAGTTCTCTACAGTTATCTAACTGACAAAGAGAGGTTTTTCTGAAAAAATGATCTGTTTGCGATACTGAATCGAGGATAGATATGTAACACTTGGCAATGGGTTTTGCTCTCCTGTTTGTATATTAATTGCTTGCTCTGTCAGTGTGGTGTATTTAAGTTTCATCCTGGCAATGTTAGAGATTGTTATTTGTTTCAATAATTTTATAAACTACAATACTGTTATCACTATTTTGGTAATTTATGTAGTTTTAGGGACAACTGAGAAATTGCACTCTGATTTAGTGTACTGTGAGGACCTTTAAGGACAGCTCCTTTTGCCTCATTGTAAAGTAGAGCCACAGCAAAGTAGAGGTCTTAAGTACCGTCACACCTTAAACCATCAAATGCTCCACTGAAACCTGATCCCACCCCACAGGCTCTGCAGTCCTCCGCACACAGAAAAGAGCGTTACGCCCAGAGACGTCCTGAACACTTAGCTTAAAGGTTAAAATCCTGCATAGTATGCCTTTAATTCATTATGAATATCTTTGTGCCTTTATTCATCTTAGAATAAAGACATCCATATAATCTCCAAAAATGTTATGTGAGGCATGGCACCTTGTGATTGCAAGGCACCTTGACTAGTTTGATCTGCATAATATAATGGAGAACAACTTTGATGAATATTTAAATATTCAGTTTTTGGATGAGCCCCATGCTCTGGGATTGAATCCAGACTATGCCAGTGCCGACTATGGATGGTTGCTCCGTAGCGTGATGCACAATGGCCAATTGCGTCTCCCAGGGTAGAGGACGGTTCATTCTTTTAGGGGTCCGCGTTTCAGTGCTCTCTGACGATCCCTGCTGGTTGATCCGGTGCCCGGGGGCTGCATACCAAAGCCGCATATGAAAGGTCTTCCTCCGACTCAGCTCTGTGCGAGCTTGGCTGTGGGAAAAGAAGCAGACTGGTGACACCACTTGTTTTGGAGGAGAACTGTGGATGTCTTAACTCACCCAAATTGGCTGTGAACGCACATGAAGGCATTTACAAATAGTCAATTGAATATTCCAAGTTAGGGTGGGAATTGTACATATTCAGCCCCACATTGGGTGCCAAATTAATATTGAAAAATGTAATAAAAAATAAAAAAAGCGTTAAATATTCATACTTGAATATTAGTATTGGTTACAATATGGATTATATGCCATAATACCTAGATAATGTTGCCAGCATGACATAACACCTGCCATAACAGTAGGCTGTACGGCTCATGACAAATGTCATAACACGTTCTTAAAGGTATAATATGTAGTTTCCGAACACTAGATGGCGATATAGAGCATGTAGGAGAAAAGGGCTCCCCGAAAATTACTTATCACGTGTTCTTCTCAGACACGCAAGACGATGCACGAGCATTGTGGTGACGTTTCACACATATTTTCCCTGACCGTGGACTCAATTCAATTTGCTTTATTGGCATGACAAGACATTGCATCTGTATTGTCAAAGCATACTGCATTAAAACAGTCAAAGACATACATCTAACACCGAACAATACAAAACAGCAAAGACTAGAAACGAATGAACAGTAACCATACATGAAAACAAGAACTTTTCTTTGATTATGGATTTAGAAATAACAATAATGTAAAACAATAACGTACAATTAAAAATAATAATTATCAATAGAAATGATAATAATGATGATGAGAACGACACATATGATCTTATAATGTGAATATAATAAATATAATAAAATAAAATAGGTTTATAATGATCTCTGTCACTCACTGTCCCTAAGACAATGGCAGGCAGGTATATATTGTGCTGCCAGGTCACGGCACGTCCTCTCCTCTCCTAAGAGGATGGGGAGTTTTTGGATGTCTGTTAAATTTTTTAATTGAGGGTATGATTTATTGTGTGTAAATATTTATTTCTGATTTGATTGTATTTTTTGCATTTTGTGATAAAGTGCCACTCTGTCTCAACTTCGTTGAGATGGCAATGTTTCTCCTCCCGGAGTCTGTTGACTCTATCACGGTCACTTTGATCAAGCTGTCCTCTTCCCCTGGCCCTGCCTCGCCCACCAAGAATGCGATTGTCGCTTTGGAAAAAGCGTCTGCTAAATGACTGTAATGTAATGTTTATTGTAATGTTTATGTAATGACTGCCCCTCACCCTTAGTCTGGAGCCGCGACCACTGGATGTTGATAACTACAGAATGAACCGAGCAGAATTACAAAATTATGATTTTGAATTATTTTATGAAAATGAACAGTGGTCAGATTTACAGAGCAATAGCTAAGATTACTAACTTATATGCTTTGAGCATGTAAAGTTGTCTCCACTTACATGATCAAGGTTTGGTCAAACAACATGATAAATAGACTATTGTCAACAATAAACAAACATCACAACAATAGATAGCCTTAGCTAGGTGTATGGTCGCTATTTTTATAATGATATTGTTACCTCCTCGGCTGAAAACATCTTGCTAATGAGTAAGGGCCGAAACATACCTCACGCAAATACGCGAACGTGGACGCTTCGAGCTACGCGGTACAGTTTTTCTTTTTCCATGATATTTGTGAAAGGCAAACCGGAGGAAAGCTCAGATCAAACAAGAAAGTTATTTACTGTTGTTGCTGCTATAGCGTCCCTCGCTGCAACGCTCTGGCTTGTCTTTCACAAATGTCATGGCAAAAGAAAAACTGTACCGCGTCCACGTTCGCGTATTTGCGTGAGGTATGTTTCGGTCCTAACCTAAAATAAGAGTTTACCTGGAAGCCTGCCCACATGGCCTGGCCATGTCAATCAAATGGGCAGGAACCGCCCATTCATGACGTTTACACAATTTTAGCTGTTTCTGGCTTTAAAAACGGCGGTGGGATGTCAACAGTGTAGCAATCAAAACATTAACAAAAAAACACTTTGCGAACGACTTATGAGGTAGGAAATACATTCAACAAGTTTATTAGACAACAAGGACACACAATGTTTTTTGGGGAGAAAATTTGAATGTAAACAAAAAACGAGTTGTTTTCAATGAAACTACATAGTATACCTTTAATGTATGCAGCAAATTTAACAAAAACAAATTAATGCTAACAGTAGCTAATAATCACTACTGCATATATTATGACAGTGTTAAGACATCTGTCACAAGCTGTAATATGTTCTGTATTACAGCTTGTGACAGATGTCATAGCACTGTCAGAATCTGTTTTTGTCTAATTTGATGACAGGGTTTATGTCATGCTTATGACTGCCTTATGTAAGCTTTATGACATATAGTTGCAATAATGTTTTTGTTTTTTCCAAAAGGGTCTGGAATCCAGGGAAATAACTTATACAAATATATTACATTCATAGATTATAACTCATAACATTAAATATTATTTGATATGTCACTGAATCAAGAAACAGGGTGAAGACATTAACTTGCTACGTTGATTCAATTACGTTTTATTTGTATAGTGCTTTATTACAGAGAGACTGTCGCAATGACACTTTACAGAGAAATTTAGGCAAACACCTGGCCTGAACCCCCAAAAAATGAGCAAATGAGGTGAAAAGAACTCCCCAGTGGGAAGAAAAACACTCAAACAATATCTTGTTATAATGCCTATAGGGCTGTGCTTCTTTAGTTAATATTGCAAGATATTGCCATTTTTAGCTCCAAAAAAACCGGCCCAGAAGAAAAATGTTCTCATCTGTTTACGATCATACTCTCCTTTCTGCATTGGTTCTTCAGGTAAGCAAAAAAGGTTTTCACTGTTACTTACAATGTCATATGTTTGCGATTGCGAATGTGTTTCCAGTATACTTTCAGATTTATACATTTGTACAAGTTTGTAGATGGAATGAGGGGACACCTTTGCCAGAAATTAGACTACAAAACTATTTCTCACATTGGCAGGGTCGGTTTTTTCATTTTCATATGTGTCTGTACTGATACAGCCTTATAACCTTGGTCATTTTCTTGCTAACTCTGCTAAATTGGTGTATTGCAGTGCCATCAGCTGTTGAAAAATCAGAGGGTGTCCACCAGAATCAGGAGGAGAGTAAAGGGCCGGTGCTCAGGTCAGCACTTCACGGTAGAAGGGGCCTCGGCAAGCAAGCCAACGACGAAGCAGACTGTCAACCGCAGGCCAAGAAAAAAAAGATTGACCTCATCTTCAAAGACGTTCTGGAAGCTTCTTTGGGGTCCTTCAAGGGCATGGGCAGCGCCTTCCCGCTGAGGCAAACCCGAGGCCAACAGGTCACTTCCCTGTTCAATCACCCCAAAACGGCCATGCTCCAAATAGGCTCCGCATACTCAACCCAGCAGGAGTGCAAACCTATTGTTGTGGCTCTTGGCCCCACCCCATCAGAACGGGAAGAGGTGGAGCCTGACACAAGGTCCTGTGAAGACAGAAGAACACCCCACCCTGGCCTGCGAGAGCCCCTCCACCTCCTTTTGCCCCAACTGCGTCAAGCTGAAAAGGAGGATACGTGAGCTGGAGGCGGAGCTGCAACGCCTGAGGGCGGGACCACAGCTGGAGTCACAGAGCCAGGCCCCGCCCATGCCAGACCCCACTCCCATTTGAAGAGCTGCGAGGTAGGTAGCGTAGAGAATGGGTGCACGGGGAAGGGTCACAGGGGAAGGAGAACTCAAAAAATCATAAATTGATATGCTCTGTCTTACACTCAATATAACTGGTATGGTGTGTATTGCTTGTGTCAAAACCAAACTTTCCATATGTATCTGAGAAACACAATTTAAAGTGATTATGTCATTGGAACATAGCTCCTCCTCTTCTATCATTTAAGGGGATGGAGGTGTATGTTGTAATTAGGGAATTTTCGATAAATCTAACTTCAATATATAACTTTTTTTTATAGACACTTTTATTCAGAGCAACTTACACAGATTTTTGCATATAGCTGGGTATTCACAGGTTAAGTACCTTGCTTAAAAGTGTACAACCTATACAACTGGGACTCAAACCTGTATCCACCTCCCTAACCATTAGAGTATTCTGCAACCCCTGCTGACAATATTTGAGATGAAACTAGAAACTGGTTACAGTCTTGTTTTAGTTTAACTGTAGCCGCCAATACATTTTTTTCATCCATTATGGTATACCCAGATAATATCACTTCACTATATATGTGATACATGAGATCAGCATATTAAACAATGGTTATTGGCTGCTGTTTGATAGGTGACTCCTTTAAAACCTAAGGATCTAGAGCTACTGTATATGAGGAGAGTTCTCTTCATTAAACCTTAAGCCACGGCCCACATATTGGAATTTTTCTTCTTTATTTATTGATGCATTTTTGTACTTATAATAGCATGCTGCCGCAGAGCCTCTCTCTGCTGTGAGGAGAGCAGTCTTTTCTTCCTGTCTTCACCTGCCCACATTACAGATCATACTGTCCTCTTTCTTTTCATCTGAAGCTTTTGCAACCGAATGGAAATCAAGTGCAGTCCCTCTCTGTTTTTAATTATCTAATATGATTATCGCAAACAAAAGCGGCTAATTGGCTTTTGAGTATTGTGCAGTAATTATGTGCGTAAGCACAATGGATCAACAGTGTTACTCATTTAGTGCATTTTTCTCTGGAAATCTGTTCTCTTCTAAAATAATCCTGTAGTATTTGTTCTTTAGTAGTATGTATATGTATATTATTATTATATAATATATACATACTACTGTATATATACTGTATATGCACTGCCTGGCCAAAAAAAAAGTCGCACACACTAATATTTCGTTGGACCGCCTTTAGCTTTGATTACGGCACGCATTCATCATGACATTGTTTCGACAACCTTATGCAACGTCACAACATTTATTTCCATCCAGAGTTGCATTCATTTTTGGCCGAGATCTTGTATTGACTACAGGTCGAACCCACTCCGTAAAGTCTTCTCCAGCACATCCCAAAGACTTTCAATGGGGTTAAGGTCAGGACTCAGGTGGCCAATTCATGTGTGAAAATGATTCCTCATGCTCCCTTTCACAATTTGTCGATGCCAATGAATCTTGGCATTGTCGTCCTGGAATATGCCCATTGATGGGATAACCTGGTCATTCAGTACATTCAGGTACTCAGCTGACTTCATTTTGTTGCTGCATAACGTTGCTGAGCCTAGACCTGACCAATTGAAGCAACCCCAGATCATAACACTGCCTCCAGAGGCTTGTACAGTGGGCACTACTGTACGGGTGCAACGGCGACTTTTGTTTTGGCCAGACAGTGTATCTATACAGTATATAGTAGCATATTATTATTATTATGTATATAATATACACATACTACTATATATACTGCACTACTGTTCAAATGTTTGGAATCACTGAGATATTTTTATGTTTTTGAATGAAATTGATACTTTTATTCACCAAGGTAGAAAAAATGTATTCAAAATCATTAAATTGATTTAGCATTAAATTGATCAAAAAATACAGTTGTTTCTCCTGACTCATTTTTCCATAGAGTTCAATAGGAAAATGAGTCAGGAGTCATCCATCCATATCTACTGCATATATGGCAGCAGAGTGATGGTTTGAGGCTCGTTTGATACCTCAGACCCCTTGATGACTTTAGCCAACAATGTGATCCATACTGTTCCAGCTTAATTTACAGCTTAATCTAGATCCCCCCCTCCCCCCCAATTCCCATAGAGATCCATTCAAATGCAGAGAGGTTATAGTATTGCTTGTAAGAGTACCATAAAACAAGATATCAAGAGTATTTTGATGTTGTTGGGTCACAGACATCAGAAAGTCATGGCATGCAAAGGATATGCAACCAAATATTAAATATGATGACTTTATTTAAGTTTATGTTAATTTGTCCAATTACTTTTTGTCCCCTAAAATGGGGGGTCTGTGTATAAAAAGGGCTACAATTTCGACACGCTTCACCCGATATGGATGTAAAAACACTCAAATTAAAGCTGAAAGTCTTTTATGAAAGCACTTTAATCTCATATTCCACTATTCCATTTCAAATCCTATGTTATGTAGTACAGAGCCACTGTACTTTCTGTCCCCACTATATATATATATATATATATATATATATATATATATACATATATATATATATATATATATATATATATATATATATATATATATATATATATATATATATATTCTCTGTGTGTGTGTGTGTGTGTGTGTGTGTGTGTGTGTGTGTGTGGAGTTGTCTTCTCTTTTTTTCTGGGAAATTGAATACAATTTTGATGCAATGTTATACATATTTGTATCTCTATTTAAATTAACTTGCCACTGTCTCATTAAAATACTGAAAAAGTGTGTTTGCTTTTCATTTTAATCTGTAATAATTATCTTGTTTTTAATGTTGCTCCTGACTGTTAACGCTGTATTAAGCATCGTGAGCAATAAGGGTTAGATGTGATTTGCAGGAAGAATTTAATTATAATAAACAAGCTAGTCGTCAAGCTAGTTAACATTGTAGGTTACAGTGGTTGTTGCTGGTTGTTTTTGAACTTCTATATATATATATATATTATACAGTACCTTCCACTATTATTGGCACCCCCTGGTAAAGATGAGTTAAAAGGGTTATAAAAAATACATTGTTTGGTGAATTCACTTAATCTCACACTGAGAAAATGAGAAAAATCCAACCTTTAATTGAGGTAAAATTTATTATGAGGAAAAAAAAAAACCCTTATCAAGAAATAATTATTTTTAACAAAATCATGTGTGCCACAATTAACAAAATCATGTGTGCCACAATTATTGGCACCCCTGCATTTATATATAGAATAAAGTAATCATTTTTAATATTTGGTCGCATATCCTTTGCATGCCATAATTCCTGATGTCTGTGACCCAACAAAATCAAAAGACTCTTGATATCTTATTTTCTGGTACTCTTACAAGTGATACTATTAACGTCTCTGCATTTGAATGGATCTTTATGGGAATTGGGGGGTGGGACTAGATTTAGCTGTAAATCATGCTGGAACAGTATGGAATACATGGTTGGTAAAATGGCTGTAAGTCATCAAGGGTCTGAGGTATCAAACGAGCCTCAAACCATTACTCTGCTGCCAGATATGCAGTAGATATGGATGGATCACTTAAAGGGTTGTTTCTCCTGACAAATTTTTCTATTGAACTCTATGGAAAAATAAGTCAGGAGAAGAAACCCTTCAAGTTATCCATCCATATCCAACTATGTGTTCCATACTGTTCCAGTGTAATTTACAGCTAAATCTAGTCCCACCCCCCAATTCCCATAGAGGTCCATTCAAATGCAGAGACATTATAGTATCACTTGTAAGAGTACCAGAAAATAAGATATCAAGAGTCTTTTGATGGTGTGGGTCACAGACATCAGGAAGTCATGGCATGCAAAGGATATGCGATTTTTTTTTCCTCATAATAAATTAACTTCAATTAAAGGTTGAATAATTTAATCTAATTTTTTCAGTGTGAGATTAAGCTAATTCACCAAACGGTGAATTTTTTATAACCCTTTTTACTCATCTTTACCAGGGGTGCCAATAATAGTGGAGGGCACTGTGTGTGTGTATATATATATATATATATATACAGTATATACATGTATATGTATATAAACAAAAGTTAGCTACAATAATGGCTTGTTTCCCAGTCCACAAAAATAGTAGCTAGCTAGCTAGCTAGCCCCCCCCCCCCCCCCCCCCCCCCCCCAGTCTTTTTCACCTCTCTTTGGGCCATAGGGAATGCAAAGTGGTTGTGCAAATGTTTGTAGAGTTCAATGTAACTGCAGTAGAGCAGCACTTCATATTTAATTCAATATCTTCAAAATGATGGTATGTTGAATTTTACTTTGTGTTTTTTATAATTATAGAACGTTTATAGGGGCCCTATCTTACACCTGGAGCTAAGCGACGGTAACCCAAACGCAAGTGTCTTTGCTAGTTTCAGACCGGCGCAGTGGTCATTTTAATGTCCAGTGCTCACGTTCTTTAGCTAGCAAGTGAATTTGCGCCCATAGCAAGTGAACTGGGCGGGTTGGTCTTAAGATGAGGTGTGGCCAGGATAATTTTTAGCGTATTGCTATCTTGAGGCAGCATTAAGCACTTGCGCTAAAACCACCACAAACCTGGTCTTAAGTTGATTCAATGTTATTTTAACTGTGCAATATGAAGATGCAATATGTAATGTGCGTCTACATAGGCGTGTGCACAACGCCTCTTGTCTGTTACACGGGGGCGCGCACAAACATGCATAAAAATATAAAGATTACATTGTGAAATGGCGATTATTAATATTTTCCCACAAAATAAAACATTTTCCCTCCCTCATGTTGTCCCTGGAATCATGGGAAAGTGGGCCTGTTTTAAGGCATTAAGCTACCAGTAAAAATGTGTTGATCATATTTCCATAAGCAGGACAATATAAAACAAGGGAAAATATGTGTAAACCTATGGGTTTCCAACATGACAGCTCAAGTGCATTTAGTGTCATCATTTTGGCAAAAGAACACTATGTATATTATTAATATTAGAATGCATGTAATATGAACTTTGGATGAAGCTTAGCCGAAATTCATTGCCTGTGATCTTTCTGCTGTGAGAACAGCCTCATGGAATTGATGTTTAACAGTGCTTCATTGTATAATCAAACGAAATTTGTTAAACAAGCAGGCTAATTTGGCGTTTTCTAAACTGAGAGGGAAGCCAAGTTCTAATAGCTTATGCTCAGCTGTTGCTGGTGCTTTTAACAAAATTATACCACATATATTTTCTAAAATAACAGCACTGGTGTAGGCTAATGGAAAATATTTTCCTGTTTTTCTATTATTATATTTCTGGAAAACGGGAAATAGTTTGGTCGGGAATTACCGGGAACCCGTGCCGGTGTTAATCCCTAATGTTTAAGATTATTATTGTGTAGGCTATATGAAAACACATCATAATGGTTAGTCAAAATAATACTGATCCATATATTCCTTGCTCGCACACTTTCACCTTGTGCACGAACAGGTTTCCCCAGCTGTAAATCGCTCTTTTTGCAGTCTCATTAAATTTGCCATTATATTACCAATCCACCAAGGTGCAAATGCAGTGGTTGGTTTACTGATTGGTTTACTGCATGTTACACCCAAGACACACCTAGAATTAATGAAGAGGCTAAATTCAGCCCATTTGAACCTTGCACCTTACTTTGCGCTCAAAATATGCACCCTCTAAAAGTGGAGTTTGACACGCCCTAAATGCACTTGCTCCATGCGTTTCAGACCATGCACTAAGATCGTCGAAAATATTATTTCTTTTATTTTTATTGAATGTCCCTTGTAGTGTAGGCTTCAGCATAGTAGAATATATGGTTCTTGAGATTAAGACCAGTGACTCATGTCCCCTACAGGGTACCAAAAAAATAAAACTTTTTCTGTTTTCAGGGCCTGTGGTTCCCTCTGTTTGTTCATTTAATATTTAGTTCAATGATCACAATGATCGTTTTGCTCCTGTTTAACAATGATGATAATTATGGAATATCTTTTTCAGCGCAATAAGAATAAATGCCATCAAGTGGCAAGTGGCAAGTGGCATGTGGCATATGGCATATGGCATTTATTTTTTCTTTAATCATAGTAGTGAGCCTACAAAATTCAGAGTTTCCAGGAAAAAAAACATCAGTACCTGTATCTATTGGGAGTTGATAGGATAGCCAGTCAGAAACAGCTGGAGGTTCACTACTGCATCAGGTATGATTACAGAAAAAACACCTGGTATGCGACATGGCAGGGATGATTGTTATTGTGCTCAAACAATTTTGCTAATTATCATTGTGGTTTATTGCCCAGCCATTACAATAAAACCAAATAGCAATAATAAATAATACATAATAATCTGTTCAAACCAAATAACTGTGGCAATGTTTGTAATACAACAAGGTTTGCCACATATTTTTCATGTCAATTTGGTTTTGAATGAGGAGTGCAAATATGCCTGTTCAAGGGTTTTTTGTAATCCTTGCTGGTAACTCATTGTTTGGTAGGCATCTGTGTCATCTTCCAGATAATCAGGCAGCTGCAGTCTGCCTCCCCAGCTGCACACTTGGTTGGGAATCAGTCAACATTTTCCCTTATCTTTAACAATTAAATGAAAGATTTATTTTGTGTTCAGAAATTCAGTCTGGTGAGCTAAGCAATTACTAAATATAACTTGCCAAACTGAGTTTGTGAATGAACTTGTAAGTTAGATTTTGGACAAATGTTGATTGAATACAGGCAAATGACCAATGGACTGCTAAGTGAAAAAAGTAGCTGGTTGCTACACATGCTTCCGATGATGTACGTGCCAATTTCAGATGCCGTCCTGAATCGATGGAGGAAATTGGAGCGAAGAGACAGGCCTACAAATATAGTTTTGGCATTCTAAAATAAAAAAGGGTGGGGCAAAAAAGATCCCTCCATAACTGCTAAAAAAAAAAAGGTACTTACAAAATATGATGCTGTTTTGACTGTGATAATGTTCCCTTATGATACAATAGCCTTTTATTCAATTCAAACAACATGGGATTTTTTTTTACTTATGAGTTATTATTATTTACGCTACTTATTATTATTATTATTTTTTGGTTGACTTTGTCATTGTCATGGTTTGTGTAAATTAAATCAATAGATGTGAGCAGAGACAGGCAGTAAGTGTACACAAAGACACAAAAATGTATTTACTTACAAAATGCAAAACACAAAAAATCTGCAGTCAAAATGGTGGAGGCATAGGTGCTTTGCAGAGGGCGAGCAATTTGTATTTCATATCAAATAAGTACATGCAAGATGCATATTTTGAACATGTGTATTTTGAGATACTTCTCTTGACTGGATGTGAGAACTGACACTTTTTTGTCCTGTCCCCTCCTCCGCAGTGACAGAGGCCATGACTCCCATTACTGTTGTGCTAGATGAGGACGACCAGGACGTGGACTCTGCAGACGACTCCATCGCTGCCGACCTAATGGTGGCGGCAGACGACTCCTCAAAGCTGTCCTCCGGGCCGGGCCGTCGAATCCGTCGCTTCAAGCAGGAGTGGCTGAAGAAGTTCTGGTTCCTGCGCTACTCGCCCACCCTCAACGAAATGTGGTGCCACGTCTGCCGGCAGTACACTGTCCAGTCCTCACGCACCTCAGCCTTTATTGTGGGCTCCAAGCAGTTCAAGATCCACACTATCAAGCTGCACAGCCAGAGCAACCTGCACAAGAAGTGCTTGCAGCTCTACAAGCTGCGCATGCACCCGGAGAAGACGGAGGAGATGTGCCGCAACATGACACTCCTCTTCAATGCCGCCTACCATCTGGCGCTAGAGGGCCGGCCCTTCTCCGACCTCCGGCCCCTGGCGGAGCTGCTAAAGAAGTGCGAGCTGAAGGTGGTGGACCAGTACCTGAATGAGGGCGACTGCCAGATCCTCATCCACCACATCGCCCGGGCACTGAAGGAGGATCTGGCAGAGAGGATCCGCCTCTCCCCCTTCCTCAGCATTATCATGGACGGTCAGAACGACGACCTGCTAGCCGACACGGTCGCTGTCTATGTGCAGTTCATCACAAGCGACGGGCCCCCTGCCACCGAGTTCCTCTCCCTCCAGGGGCTGAGCTGCGCCACTGCAGATGGGTACATCCAGGCTATCGACCGGGCCTTTGCCATCCTGGGCCTCAGGCTGCAGGACGTGCTAGTCGTGGGCCTGGGTGTGGATGGGTCCAACATCTCTGCTGGGTTGAGGGCCAACCTGTACATCACCATGAGGAAAACCCTGCCCTGGGTGCTGTGCCTTCCGGTCATGATCCACCGGCCTCACCTGGAGGTGCTGGACGCCATCAGTGGGAAGGAGCTCTCCTGCCTGGAGGACTTGGAGAACAACCTGAAGCAGCTGCTCAGCTTCTACCGCTACTTTCCACGCATGATGGCAGAGCTGAAGGCCACTGCCCCAACACTGTCAGAGGAGACGGAGTTCCTGGGCGACATCAGAGCGGTGCGCTGGATCATCGGCGAGCCCAACGTCTTGAACGCCCTGATCAAAGACTACCTGGAGGTCGTGGCCCACCTGAAGGAGATCAGCAGCCAGACTCAGAGAGCAGACGCGGCAGCCATTGCCCTGGCTCTCCTGCAGTTCCTCCTGGACTACCAGTCTGTCAAGCTCATCTACTTCCTGCTTGACATCATTGCTGTCCTCTCACGCCTAGCCTTCGTCTTCCAGGGTGACTACCTCCTCATCTCCCAGGTGGACTCCAAGATTGAGGAGGCCATCCGAGAGATTGGACAGCTGGTAGACTCCCCCGGTGAGTACCTGCAGGAGTTCGAGGAGAGCTTCCGGGAGAGCTTCAACGGCGTGGACCTGAAGAACCTGCGGGTGGCCGAGTCCAAGTTTCAGTCCATCCGCGAGAAGATCTGCCAGAAGAGCCAGGGCATCCTGGCCCAGCGCTTTGACTCACGCAGTCGCACGGTAGTGAAAGCTTGCCGTGTGCTGGACCTCGCCACCTGGCCGCGCAATGAGGATGACCTGCGGGCTTATGGGGAGGAGGAGATCCTGCTGATCTTTGACCACCTGGAGGTTGTGCCCTTGTTGGCGCGTGAGGCCTGCCGTGAGAGGGGGGATGCCAGGGGAAGCCTGCTGGTGGAATGGAGGGACCTGAAAGCTGACTATTACAGCATGAACGGCTTCAAGGAGGTGATCGGCCACATATGCCGCTACAAGCAGCGCTTCCCCTTGCTCAACCGCATTGTGCAGGTCCTGCGGGTGCTACCAACCTCCACAGCCTGCTGCGACAAGGGCCGGGGCTCCCTACAGAAGGTGCGCAAGAACAACCGGGCCCGCCTCACCCTGGAGCAGCTCAACGATCTGCTGACCCTGGCTGTCAATGGCCCGCCCATGGCCAGCTTCGATGGAAAGCGGCCCCTGGACAGCTGGTTCGAGGAAAAGTCTGGGAACAGCTTCTCGCTGTCTGCGGAGATGCTGAGCAGGATGTCCAACACCGATCAGAAGGCTATGTTGCACGGCTTGGACGTGAGCACAGAGTTCTGCGACTAGTGAGCTCTCGGCCTCAGCCAACATATTCCAAAAAAGCCATCCTGGAGGGGGAGGAGTGATCAGAGCCATCACGTGATTGGCCAAACCAACTGATGGTGGCACTGCTGCTAAGATGGACTGATCAGTTTCTTTATTATGAATGAGAACTGGGTTAGTAGAATTGTACATTAGCTTGTATTATGTGCTGCACTATGGACATATGTGTGTATAACTTTGTATGTATATACATATCTGTATGTATGCATGTACTTACAATGCAACAATTTATTCATGGGAATATAAATAATCACAAAAACACTGCAAAATATCACATAAAGCCACTTACATTTCTTTAGATAGAATAATGAGGCTATTTTTATAACGGCATCATTTCCAGGACAGACTTTAAAAGTTAAGATTTTTGTATGAAAAGAAGTTATTTCCAATTGAATAGCCTATTTATATAGTCTATTTAATATCTTCATATCTTATAATCTAGGCTCAATATGTGATTAAGTGAACTTAACAAAATGGGGGAGTGGTCTTGGCATTTCAATGTACTTCATTGCCACTGCTTCTTTGATCAGAATGAGAATTTTAAAATCCTGCCAACAAGATTGAATCATTTAAATTTGAGAACAATCCATACAGGACAATTTTTTTTACGCCGTTTGTTGTTAACCTCAGTGTGGTGTAATTGTAAAACGTATAGCACTTAACTTGTCATTGCCTGGATGAATCTCCCTAGTCCTGGCCAATTGTGGATGATTTGCCACTTTCTTATAATGATAACTGTGGATTTTGTATGAGGAGAGATGTATTGCTGAAATTGCACTTTGCTTACAGGGCTGTAGCTAACCTAACTCAGTCATAAAAAAGCAATTAGGGAATGCCACAAGTGTGTTTTGCAGATGAGATTCATTCATCTGTACAACCACAGATTGATGTACTAACTAGTCTGATAAGAGGCGAGTTCTACCAACCTCACCTTGAATCCAATCAGGGACAGCCTCCTCATTGTTCCTGTTCTTTCCTCGCCAAGGGTCAACAAGTGAAACAATCCAAGAAATTTGTCTGGTGGTCTCGTACATACTAAGCAGTATGTGTACATTACTTTTTTCCGTTTTTAGTTTTTGTATTTATGTATTTTATGTTGAAAGCCATATAAGTTTGTGTCGCCAAATGTTTTGCTATCAGTTCCCATTGTTAATTCTGTTGATACAGGTGACTTGTGATTAATTTTTTTACGCATGCAACTGCTGTTGTTATTTCAATTTCATAATGGTCTTTAAAAACTCCACTAATTAAATTTTATTTCGATGTGAGAAATCAAAAACATTTCCAATTGATTCAACATAATTTTAGTGAGGCCAGTTTTATATGCTTGAGCTTGGTACAAATTAGCAAATATTAAGTCACATAACCAATAAGAAATGCCTTAATAATGTACATGAATATGAATTATATATTGCACATTTGGTTTGTGCTGTTTTGCACATGCGATCACTTTAAGGTATTGAATAAGCTTATAATATTAAGCTCCTTACATAATTAACTCAATTTGAGGTTTTATTTATTGAAATAACGCCGATAGAATGCATTTGTTATTTCAACTAATGTTTAAAGTAATGCTCTTTCCAAAGACCACTCTATTTTGGTGTCTCCCCAGTTTGAATAATCCTTAAAGGGATAGTTCACCCATTTTGAAGAATTTTATATTGTTTTACTTACCCCAGAAATAGTATGTTAAAGCAAAACGGAACTTTGGTAGAACTTTCGGTTGCGTAGTTATGTGACCATGATATGAGTCCAAATGGTGGCGAAATATGTTCGTTAGTTGCTCTGTGCTCCCCTGGGGTGATAATACACAATAGGGTATTTAGAATAGGGTGCACTTCTATAGGGCAGCTAAAACGGTCTGAAAATGACACTTCTAGCACGCATATGAACGCAAACAATGACCAGTCCTCGTACGTATTTTTTTTTGTGTAATTAAAATTAGTTATAAAAGTACAATTTTCTTCAATGTTGTTAGCAAGCTACCAGAAAAGACTAGCAAAATGTCGGCAGGTCAGTTTGTTTACCATAGATATATAGCCTACTATCTGGAACGCTTGCTTCCCTGGAAATTTGGACCAATGAGTGGTTTCAGACATATCGGTGCATTAACGCTGTTTCTGGCGCAAGAATTACCTAACGGATCTACGTCACAAATAAAATATGAAAAAACCAGGAAAGGGCCATTTAATAAAAAATAAAAAAATACGTATGAGGACTGGTTATTGTTTGTATTGACAGAATCCGCTTCGTTCGCGTTCGTATACATGCTAGAAGTATCATTTTGAGTTTTAGCTGCCCTATAGAAGTGAATGGAGAACGACAAATACCCTATTCTGGATTATCACCCCAGGGGAGCACAGAGTAACTAACGAACATATTTCGCCACCATTTGGGCTCATATAATGGCCAGGTGACTACACAACCCAAAGTTCTACCAAAGATCAGCTGTGCTTTAAAGTGATACTGCAGTCAAAAACCGACTTTTCCTGTTGAAAACCGATGTTTTGGGTTAGATTATGATCATACACAACTGTTTATGTCCGAAAATCTCATGTTTAGTCAAAATGGTTTTACCTGAGTTTTTGTGTAGGCTTACCAATACGCTGGTTTCCAGGGATTCGTGACATCACAAGATCCTTAACATAAAAATGGGTGGCGTTGAGGTGATGCTAGGGGTGGTCTCGGCTGGGCACCTGGTATAAAAGCAGAGACCAACGGGTTTTTTTTTTCCTCTTTGAGACAGACCCTTGTACTGCTAACTAGCTAGTTCAAGTTCAAATGCGAATTGCTTTGTATTACTGCTAACGTTAATATTATGACTTATATCGAGCTACATAGAGTTATTCATCTATGTCTTACTGTTTGGTATCTTTAGCTAACTTGCCTGCATTATGCCAAGGAGACAGAGATGTATCGTTCCTCGGAGCAACGCCACGTACCGGCTCTGTTAGCTTTCATAATCTGCCGAGAGACGGTGTTGTGCCAAAAAGTGTCACCCTGCCAGAATTTGCCCCCCCCCCCCCGCGTGAACGCGCATTCGCTTGTTCTCAGTGCCGCTTATATTTTCATTTAGTTCGATCTGCGCTCTTCTTCCGACAAAATGAGTGTTTATACAGTTTCTACCACTCAGCAAAGACCAGAGCATCACAAGAGGCAACTTATTAAATTAAAAAAAACGATCGTATATTTTAGGTTTTAAGATGAACACATCGCAATGCGAACCTCAGAATGGCACTAGTGATACGCGACCCATAATGTAGGCTACGCTTTAACATCCACGATAATAAACTACGAGAGCACTTGGAATACATAATAGTTTACAAGTAATACATTTATGCATTATATTATTTATCTTCCCCCCCCAGCCATCTTTTGTTTGCAAAGTCTGACACACATTCATTGTTGTTACATCTTTAGATCGCTGGATACGCTAAAGCACATGCTTACAACAGGGAGCATTTTGCAGGGGGGTTAAGAATTTTGGCAGCGCCAGTGTTGTGCTTTAGGTGCTGTGTGACTGGGTTTTACTGTGTATTTGAATGTATTCAATAGTAACGTTACTTTAGGCAGACAAACAAGCTAACTTAGCTAGGTAAGGTCAGCTCTACCATTCGGTTGCATCGCCGGTCCTCTCCTCGCAAAGATGTTGCTCAACCAATACAGCCGGGGCGGCGGCAGTGGCTCGAATGAATACGGCTGTATTTCCCGAGCAACATCTTCGTGAGGAGTCTTCCAACACGAAGGAATCCTCTTCCTCAACTTCAAACTCCTCCACCACAAAACTCCCTGCAGTACTGCTGTCACTCTTGTCGCTCGCCATTTTGTTGTTTGTTTAGCTAGTAGTGAGGGGAGAGCGTATTGAGTTCAGTGGGGCTGAGTCAGTTCACGAAGACACACCCTTTCACTCCTTGATCATATGAATAGTCATAATATGACTACGTGGCATTATCGTCATATGACCACACCTACTCACGAGTTTCAGATCAAATTGAAGCGGTAAAAAAGGCCTTAGAAAAGGCTCTGCAGTATCTCTTTAAGATGTAGTTATGTCCTGTCCTGGTCTCACGTTGTACCTAAATTATAGTAAATCCTGAATTGGAACAATGCTGGCAATTACATCTTGCCATTGCATATAATTCCCCCCAGGCTAACTTGCTTTAAATAACTGCCTAAATAGTACACTCAAATACGGTTTAACAACAGCTGTAGGCTATATGTCGTTTCAGATTTCAGATGTCGTTGTTTTGAATAAAGAACATGCCGCAAGAGAGTCGGGATCACGAGAACAGTGCCCAGCGCATAGACGCACGGAAGTAGACTGGAAGATAGCTCGCTGGCGTTAGCTGTAAACAAAGAAACAGCTAGTGTTTGTTTTCTTAGCGAAATGTCTGATTATGAAGATGACGGGATGGAATTTGTAGTTGAACAATACCTCGAGCCGGAATATACTGATTTAGATTTAGAATTAGAATTCGACTCTCTTTACTGGATGTTCTTTATTATAAACAAGGAAATCTGAAACGACATCATATACAGTAATTTGAGCGAAAATATCGTCTTTGTGCACTCGGTAATCATATGTCCATTTTCATTTCCGACAACGACACTTGCAAAGCTGTTGTTAAACCTTATTTGAGTGGATTTAGGCGGTTATTTTAAAGCAAGTTAGCCGAGGGGAAATTATATCTAATGCCAAGATTTACTCCAATTCAGGATTTACTACAATTTAGTTACGGTGAGACCAGGACAGCATAACTACAGTTTAACATACTATTTTGGGGGTAAGTAAAACAATATCAAATTGTTCAAAATGGGTGAACTATCCCTTTAACAACGAATCATATGTCACTATCCAATGTAAATAATTTGTTGAACTAAAATTGAAACATGCAGAAAAAGAAATAATGTTTATGCACAGCAATACTGGTCGGAGCTCACATAATATTGTAAACCAAAATGGTGGGCAACAGATGTCAGATTTTTTTTTTTTTTTAAGTCAGTGTTTGTAAATTTAGATGAGCTTTTTTTTTTTAAAAGAAAAAAAAGAAGCTGTTTTGTGATTTATTCAGTCTTAGTTAGCCTTTCCTGTGGTTTCTTTGGTCCCAGACTTGTCTGGTAAAAGTGTGAGCAGATACGCTGCTGGGGTGCTCCATGCCTACTTGCCAAATTGCAGTTTCCAAGGAACTTGGAATGTGTCTGTCAAGGTGAATAATGTAATCGAATGATTTTTTAAAATTTGATAAACTGAGCGAAAAGACAACAAATCTCAAATGTACAATCCGTTTTGTTTAGAAATATCAATGCAGTACAAAAAGGTTTTTTGGAGTAAAATGAACGCTGGGGTTTGTGGGAAACATTTCTATGTGCCAAGTGACTAAATCCACTTCATCCTAAAGTAAGGAAGGAAGATGCTGGGCTTGTAGGTGTACACCTGCATACACTATGTTTAACAGTGAACCTCAGCGTGCACATCCATACATGCTTTACTTGCCTTTAGAGATTGTACTTAAAGATATTTTATGCTGAAACAAATGTCTGCATGGGAGGTTTAATAATGTTGGTGAATCATTTTTTAAACTGATTATTAATGCTACATCATAAAAACAACCCAGTTGCTGTTCAAATGCACCCGCACCCCTGTTCCCCTGGCCGCTCCTATTTGTCCTTTTATGAAATTTATTTCATTTTCTGTCCCATGCCCAAGGAATGACTTAGCCCTCTGTTATTTTTCAATGAACTCTACCCTTTTTTGTAGACTCTTGGGTTTGTGTGAACTGACTGTCAGAATGGGAACTGGAACATAAAACGTATTTCCCTTTTCATATAAATGTTGATTGTGGAAAAGGAAATAATAACATTTATAAAACAAGACCGGATAAGAATTTTGTGTCACTCTGAACTGTCCTTACTCTTTGTTGGCAAAATATTTTTACCCAGATTCTAAAATTACGCCCTTTGCAGCAGTGTAATGTGCTTTACGCATTCAGCTCAATGTATTCTGCCATTTTAAATGGCAGTAGCTCTTAGAAAGCTCTTTCTCATCGGGGTTCCGTTACAGTTAAAAAATAACATTTCTCTCCAAATTCTCCCCAAATGTGGAGTCACAAGTTGGGCCTCTCAGGTCACTACTGTGCTCCTCACCCACAGAAGGAGTATTGCAGGTGGAGTGCATGCCCTCCTCTGAAACACTCACCTCCAAACCAAGAGACAGCTTTCCACCCGGAGCCAACCGCTGGCACAAACACTCTGCGGTCGTTTAGGGCCACAGCCATCCCTCGCCCACACGATTCAGCTGTTAAGTGCTGGGTGTGATTTATGTTGGAGGACTTTGGGGCCACAACAACATTCTTGTTTAAGGCCACCAAAACCCTCTGTTTCTACACTGCAGACTACGCGATAGTAGATAAATGATAGACATCTATGCCAGTGCAGTCAGGGCCACAGGTTCTGCAGATGTTTGCGGTTTTCCTTTCAATCAGCAGCTTGAAACAAGGTGTGTAACTTAAATTTGGTACGTGCTGAAATGCACCAAGAACCAGAAGCCATTGCGGCCCTCCAGGATAAGAGTTTGAGAACCCTTGTCTAGGATATATGGTCCAGCCTGTGTTTGTGGTGAGAGCCTTTACTAGTTGAGGCCTCCAAATAAAGGAGAAAAGTGGACAGGGATGTAATTTTGAAAACCTTAATATCTATAAATGTTTTTTTCTATTTACCCAATTCATTTAACCAGACACAATAATTTCTGGAGCTAGAAATTGCCATTTAAAAAAGAAGTATGTTATTTGTGTCCTCAATTTCACATCATAGTGTTAAATATATAGAAAACAAATTGTGGACTTGAAGCTTTTAAGTAAACATTGGATACTTGTATCTCTGACTTGTTTTGTACAATGTTAATGCCTGAGTTCCATATTTCTAATGTTGAGTTTCAAACATTAAAGCAATGAAGCTTTTTATCTCATAATTTTTAGAATCTTTGGTAATAATCATGTACACTGCACTTTGAAAGTTATGTGCTTGTTTTATGTGCTTCTTTATTATTTTATACAAGAACAAATGGCTAGTGAAACTAGTATTACCACAGATTAATGTGCTAACTAGATGGTCATTTCTGTATTCTTAAAATTGAAAGATTTTTGTGCTGTTGCTGAATCTCAGGGTATGCTGATTTGCTCATTGTGAATATCCATGAAGCGGTGTGGCTGAGCAGAATGCCCATTGGTAGCCTAGCAACACAGACAGCCCTGGAACCTCCTGTTACAAACCAGAACCTCCAACAGTCAGGAAGAATGAATGGAGGACAGAAGGAACACAGAAACTGACCATCTGAGTTTTACATAGTACATCTGTGGTATTAACTCACAATGAGGTCTGTTTTAGGAAAGGCTCAGTTTCAGATTTTATTTCATTTTCTAATAAATGATGGTTTCTCTACCACCACTGTCCCATCTTTATAAATATAACTTTGCTTCCTCAAGGGTTTGATAAATAGTGGAAACCCTCCAGAACAGCCACATACATGCAGTAGATGGTTTATATTAGGGTACTATACTTTCTGTGTTGATATGACAAAAGGCCCGGAGTATTCCACAGCCTCTTTTCATTCACAGATTCTCAGCTGCACTTGTACAAAAATAACTTGTTGCATTTATCATTCGAATGCAAATATATGCTTTATGTTGCATCTCTATCCAGATGTGTTTTGCCATTGTATCTGTATAGTAAAAAAAAGCTTAGCCATTGGTATGTAGTGTTCTTTTTCATTCTGGTGGCTGTATTATTGCTGGTGTGCATTAATTTTGTTTTTATCCCGTTTTTTTATATGATTATTGAAAACCAGCATGATGATATTGATGAAATGAGCCAAAACTGTTTCAGAAGGAAAACTGACGGTGTTAATGTTCTCTCACCTCCGACTTGAATTCCGCTTTGAGATTGTGTTTTCTGTTCTTTCTGAATTTAGAAAAAAAAAGTGCTGTACCACAGTGCTCACCCTAAAATGGAGATCTGCCATTTAGTCTCATAACAGGCTACAGTTAAAAAATTTATATTTACTTAATTATGCTTATAATTATGCTTATATACTTATATGTTGAAAAAATGACAGCAGTTATTTTTTAATTACTGGGTGCTTTTCTTTGTGGGAGTGGGCTCATTATAGAACAAAATAATCACTTGATGGTGCATTGATTTCTGTACATGATATTCACTCTTCTGCACTCCAATTATGTGTGCAATTCTGTGGGGAAGTCGGAGAATGATTATGAACAACTTAAATATTTACATGGATTTTTAGTTCAACAGTACCTGTTTGAAAGTACAAAAACATTTAACACTGGAGACATATAAATAAATATATATATTATATGCACACACATTAGATACATAGACTGACTCAAAATTACAGTGTTATATTATTCTGTCAAACAAATTATTGTTTAATAAAACTTGATACACTTTGTATTGAAATTACGCCTTTTGTTTTATTTCACAATAGTTAATGTAATCATAGTTGTTGTTTTGGGTCAACAGAAATTAAAATATGTGCCACGAGCTGGTGAAACAGTCCACTTCTGCAATTCACAGGAGAGCGCAAAAACCTAATTTTTTCCATATAACAGAAGTTAATGTGTTTTAGAAGTCTCTTAATATAATACACAACATATTTACGATTTCTAAATACCTGCAATAAGTAATACGCTTGTTTAAAAACATGTTTGCTGGGGGCGGGCTTCAGAACGAGGGGACAGACTAATCAGCTGTCAATTAACACCTTCCTAATTTCCATTGGCTCTGAGTTTCATATGCCTCGCACAAACTCGCATGGCCTCTGTTTACTTAGGGCCAGATTCAGAGTTGAGATAAGCAGGCGCAAATGGGACTTACTCCCGAAATTCCGTAGCTTAATTTCAAATATGTGATTCAGGCGTTTCACTTATCCACTGTTTTAAACGTCTCTCCGGTACATACGCGCCATTATGCACGCGGGGTGGAGATTTGATGAAAAGGAGGCGTGTCTGCAAGATACGCGTATTCAGAGTTTAAACTTCATAATTTTTTTCTGCGCAACTGTTCGGAAAAGTAGGCTACTGTCTGATATATAATACCAGACCAATATTAGATGGATTCATTGATAGACAGTGTTTGGATCATAATCGCTTTGAGAGACAATTTTGTAGCCTTGTGTGAGCACAGCTGCTGCAAAATTATTAGGAAGCGCAAAGTAACTCCCCGCAGTGTATATCTACCAGTGCTCCAGGTTAAAATCTCTCTCCTTCCTGGCCACATCCTTCCAGCATGTGACAGATGCAATCAAAAAAGTAATTAATGGGCTATTAAGTATATGTGACTTCAGCTCGTTAAGTGGAAGACGTCGCATCTAGGCTATTATGTTACCGTACATTACTTTATTAGGTAGGCTAAATCGTAAAAAAAAATATTTATAAAACTTTTTTTTTTTTAAAGTTAATCCAACGATTTATTTGTTTACTTAGTAATTGCGTGCAACCACTGTCCAGCGATTACTTTTTTGATTGTGTGATGGGTATATCCCAGTCATCAATAGAAGCTATGATCATTTTATCAATGCGATACATTAATACGTTCACTGCATGCCTATACCCTGTCACTCAAGAGCAACTACGATGCGCAAAGGCAGGATTTTCCAAAAGGCAAATGCGGTTATTAAAGGCACTGTCACTGACGCGTTGAAAACGCATAACCCCACAAACATTTTTTTAGTAGATACCTGGCAACCTGGGGGGCAGGTACAAGAAACAGGTAATTAGAAAAAAAAACTACTAGAAAACAAACACAGTGTCATTATCAGCAGCGGAGACATGCTTATTTCAGCAACTAGTTATTGACATTAGCATTGATATTAGCTTAATGGTTCCGAAATGACTCAACCGTTAAAGAACATTCCGAGCAAACAAAAGCACCAGCTGAGAACAATAAGGTACACGATAGTAGGCTACTGTCATTTGCCCTGAAATCTTCGGTTTTGTACTCGGGTAAGTTTTTGTTTTTGCCATCTATCTATTTTTATGTTAGCCTAACTTATCTGTCTGTTAGTCGAAGGCTGTGTCCGAAACAGAGCCCGATCTATTACGTCTTGTGTACTACCGTGTAGGCTAATGTTAACGTAACGTTACTGCTTACTACTGACATAACGTTACAGTAAGTTACTCTAAAAAAATCCTCAATATTATCAGCGAAAACCTGGAAATAAGTATAGCATCGAGGGATTGAAAGTACACTATATTGTGTTTTTTTTTTGTGATATAGCATCAGTCTATCTTTGTTTAATGCAAACCAAGCCTTTGCAGTTAACAGTTAGCTATCTAGCTAACCGCATGTCCAAATAATGTACAACTGTCAGCTAGCTTGGCTACAAAGACGTGGGGGGTATTTCACATAGCAGGATTACTCAGTTAGCTGGATAGTTTCTGCTTTGTGAAATACCACCCAGGTTTGCTCATGGTATTCAAACTCCACAACAGCTCAGAACAAGACTCTCTGTTTGTAGATTCACTTTAACTTTTCACTTTCATCTCCCCAGATGCATTGGACATTAGAGCTGAACATTGAACACTGTGCTAATTCCCATCTGACCAGAGTAGGGCCCTGCTATTGCACACTTTAAACTAGACTCTGGACTTTAAATACACCATTGTAGTTTATGTTAATGTTTTTAATGTTTTTTTGCCAGTCTTTTCACCGTTTTTCTTACAAGATATATTTCACAGTGTAGAATATTGATAATCATATTACTGAGCCTAGCCTAGTATTTAATTTTGTACAGTGAGTAGTCTACATCTTTTCAAACAAGCTTCACTTTCTGTTCATAATAACCTACAGACACTACAATACTACACACATGAGTGTCCACGTCAGCATCGCACAGCTGCGTTTATATCTTCTCATTACAGATGGGTGTAAGAAAAGGAACGGAATACAGTAGCCTACCCCCGGGACCACAATGCAGTATAATAACGGCCATAAACAATTAAAAACAGAAATACATACAGGAATCAGCCTCACTTAAAAAAGAAAGAAGACAATGCACAATAAATGCAAAGTAGCCTATGCATTTTTCCTGCTTGGGCGATTTATATTAAAGTCAAATCGGACAGCATATGATCCACAAAAACGGTTTATTGGCTTTTGAATAGGTTCTATTTTGTTCCTTCGACCATTAGGGTCGTCAACTTACAAATGTACTTTTTCGCAGCCGGATGCATCAAGACTCTTATACCAACAATTTGTCATGGCCATGACTTCCGTGTGATGACGTAACATCCTATATAAATAGAGACACGTCAAGCTATGACCAGAAAAAGAAGGACTGGACAATGACGTTACTGTCTACCCATGATTCTTTGCGATTTGAGGAAGTAAATAACCAATGGGACCAGCGCCGGAGACTTGAATGAATGGGAGCGGATGCTGGTGACAGCTCCACATAGGTTTTAAATCTAGGTCTACGTCTTTATGTTTTGGTTTTATTGTGTAATACTGGTCAAAATAAAATTACAGAAATAGAACATACTCTATGATGGTCCTTTTTTAAAATCATGTCAGGCATTTGTGAGTTTTTGTAGTTTTCATATGGCTATTTTGTTGTAAGCGAACGATGATGTCATTGTAGCTATCACAATTGTGCTAACCTTTGTGAATAGCTACCTAGCTAACGTTGTCATTACATTTTTTTACCATGAAAAATCCCCGAACTGTTTACATTCTCGGACAGATGTTCGGGAAATTTGTTACACGATGATAATGATAATGGCGATGATAACTGTTGGGACTAAAGTTCACTTTTCTTTCTTTTTTGTTTTCAAAGAGGGTAGGATATTTCACGATATAATTGTTGATTTGTGGCGAAAGTGCCGCCGTGGTAACAGAATTCCCTAACATCCGTCCGACAATGTAAACAAGAATCTAACGTTAGGGGATTTTCCATGGTAAGAAGAAATTGTATGACAACGTTAGCTAACACGTGAGTCGCTACTATAACGTTAACTTTGTTAAATGTCCAGCACCTCTGTGGTCTAATAGCGGGGATGGTAGGGGGAAAACAACGTTTTGATTCCAAAAATCCTAAAAGAGGGACCAAGAATGGGTAAGGGCAATTCGACAAGTCTCATGTCGGCGCTGCTGCACGGTCAGACGCGCTGCTAATAATAGTCTCTTGGCGAAGGCTCACTAGGCTGCTGGTCCCATTGTTAGAAAGAACGCTGAACTCCCGCATTGTGATGTCGTCATTGTCCAGTCCTTCTTTTTCTGGTCATAGACGTCAAGGCGGAAGTTCTCTTCTTTCTTCTCGCCGATGCAGGTTTGAGACGTAACGCTTTTGTTTGTATACCTGTGCTATCCACCAGCTTTGCGACTACGGTCGGAGCCACGGTTTTCCCGTCCTCCAAAGGCTGTGATAGCACTCGCTTGCGGTAATCCGCTGGTAGCATTATTGCTAAAAGACTGGATAATGTGTATCGCTTTGTTTGTTATTTTTATAGTAACGTTAACTTTGCTAATGTTTTCGTGTAGCATATAGCCGCGTTTATATTGGGAATGTTTGTATTCCTTTTTGGCTTATATTGCATTCGCTAATTATTGCTTAAACAAGAGAGTTTGTTAAATCCTTTGTTTAAAGCTGCCCCAGTGAAAAAAATTCCCAATCAGTGAGTATGTACACTCTGTTGATTGGTAGAAAGTATTGCGAGACCGCCTACTGTTTCTGTTTCTGAAATCCTGAGCATGGTCCTTCTTCCAGTGAGACTTATCTCCTAATCTATAACGTATGCGCTCTGTTGATTGGTTGAAAGGGCTGCGACAGTGGTTGCTCACTCTGTCTCTGAAATCCTGGGCGTGGTTTTTCCCCCAGTGAGACGTGTTTCCCAATCTGTTATCGGGTGCGCTCTGTTGATTGATTGAAGTGCTGCGAAAGTGCCTGCTGATTTTGTCTCTGAAATCATGGGCGTGGTCCTTCCCCCAGTGAGACGTGTCTCCCAATCTGTGAGCTGTGCGCTCCGTTGATTAGTTGAAAGTGCCGCAACAGTGCTTGCTGATTCTGTCTCTGAAACCCTGGGCATGGTCATTCCCCCAATGAGACGTTTTTCCCAATCTGTAAGCGTGTGCACTCCATTGATTGGTGGAAGTGCTGCGAGGGTGGTTCCTGATTCTGTCTCTAAACCCTAGGCATGATTCCTCCCCCCAGTGAGATGTTTTCCCAATCTGTAAGCGTGTGCGCTCCGTGGATTGGTTTGTGTAGCAGATTGGAAGCGTGTGCGCTCCGTTTTCTGCTCAGTCCATTCTCCCCCATTGTGCTCCAGTTTACCCGTACACATTTGCGTCCTCATGTGTTCTTTATTTCTGCTCCAGGCATGACGCGCCTTGTGCACGGAATGTGGGGGGAGCCATGGACCTGTCTGATGTTCACACCAGGTACTACTGCAGGAGGCGTTCTCTAACCCCTACCCATGTTGCGTGGGCATGTCTTTGGAAACTAAGCAGGACAGGTTGGATGCATTTATGCGCCAGATGCCCCTCTCTGGTAGGGCTCCACCCCCTGTAGGGGTTGCCCTTAAACACAGGGGTGTCTCCTCCACTGATGGCCCACCATGTGAAAAGGGCAAGTCTGGTAGGGACACTCACCTCTCTGTGGAAGTCACGCAGCTTCGCTCCGCAGTTCAGCAAGTAACCCGCACTGAAACCGAACCGGCTCCCCAGCATAGTGTCCCTGATGGGCCGGAGGAGGATCCGACCATGGGTCCGGACTTTAAGGTGTTTGACGCGCTCTCCGTAGCGGCTTCCAACACCATGTTTTCCGGTGTCTACCGATTTTGTGACAGAACTGAGTATTGGGCACGCCCTGGTTTGTGGCGAATGCACGTTTGCGTCTATGTCAGACGCTGAGGTCCATGGACATGACCGTATGCCCTCTGTTGAGCCCGCCATCGCGGCCCTTGTGGTATCTCCAGAGGAAGCAGCTCAGGCAGATGCCCGATGCCCTAAGCCACAGTGCAGAGCGACTGATGATCTGCTCTGTAGGTCATATAATGCGGTGGCCAGCATGGTGCGTATTGGGAACTCACTTTCCTGGCTGATGCTTTCACAGTCATAAATGCTGCTCGATTCGGGGGTGGATACCTCGATCAGCAACGCATCTCTTCAAGCTTTTGCATTCATGTCACGTGAGCTTGGCCGTGTTATGTCCCTTCTCACGATGACCCGGCTTCAGGTGTGGTTAGCTCACCCCCCAACCTCCCTGATGCTACGAAGAGAACCATTCGGGACCTGCCGATTGTCCCAGGCCAGATCTTCACGGAGGCAGCCAAGCAGGCTCTTGAGCGCTCTGTCGAGGTGAGTCCTGGACCTGAGGGGCCTGAATTTGCATCTAAAGCAGCACACTTTCCGGATGATCCAGGTACAGGAAGTCTTACACACCATGAAACCGGGAGATTGGTTTAAGGCTGTGGACTTGAAAGATGCATACTTCCACGTCTCTATCTGTGTGGAACACTGTCGTTTCCTCCGCTTTGCTTTCCGAGGTCAGGCATACCAATTCAATGTCCTCCCATTCGGTATTTCCCTGGCTCCCAAATTCTGTTGTACTGGATTTTCTGCAATCACTGCTTGATCGTGGTAGGGCAGCCAGCACTCTGAAGGTTTATGCTGCTGCCATATCCAGCAGGCATGTGTGGGTGAACAACAGGCCTGCAGGGAACCATCACCTTATCAGCCGGTACCTGAGGGGTGCCCGGTGGCTGAGACTTGTAAGGTCACTGGTAGCCTTACCTGGGTTTTACAAGCTCTTACGGGGCAACCCTACGAGCCTCTGGCTTTCTTTTAAGATGGAATTTCTACTGGCAATGGCGTCAGTTAGGCATGTTTGTGAGTTCTGCGCTCTCTCCATCACCGCCAAGTGTATGGGATGGCGGCCGGATGACTCTGGCGTCACTTTGCGGCCCAACCCATCTTTCATGTTAACCAGTTGATTGAGCTTGCTTCGCCCCCCGCCAGGCGGGGGACCTGGGGGATGCAAATTTGCTATGACCAGTGCGTGCTCTGCGCCACTACGTTGAGGCTACCGCTTCCATCAGGCACACTGGGCAGCTCTTTTTTTGCTATGGCAAATCAAAGGGAAAAGCACTCTTGGCTCAGAGCCTTTGAAATAGAACGAAGGTTACGACTGTAACCACGGTTCTATGAGTTCCAGATGACCATTAGGGGTCATGGTCACTCGGGACCCTTTCAGGGGTGAGAAGGGTTTTGAGGACTTCCGCCTTGACGTGTCTCTATCTATAGAGGACGTTACGTCATCACGCGGAGGTCATGCCCATGACAAATTGTTGGTATAAGAGTCTCGATGCATCCGGCTGCGAGAAAGTATGTTCGTAAGTTGACGACCCCGTGGTTACAGTCGTAACCTTCATTATGACTGATCATGCATGCATTGCTTGGGAAAGCCCGGAAATGAGCAACTTGCCATAGACTGACAAACCCACACAGCGGCTCTCCACCCACTTCGGTGTATGGCGAGTCAAACAGTCTCAAGAGCATGAAAATCCATGATGAAATTGCCACTTCGCCAGTGCAACGGCCGGAAAATAGAGCCCTAAATGTCTGTCGACTTCCTGAAATGCTCTGAATTAGACTTGACTCCTGATGATGTAACCCTAATGTTAGCATACTGTAAAATGAGTGGGTAATTTTAGCATACTGTAAAACAGGTGCATAATGTTAGCATACAATGTGGGTATACTGTAAAATAGGTGGCAGATGTTAGCATAATGTAACATGGGTGCCTGTGTAAAAAATGCATAATATACTGTATGTTCATTATTTATGCATCATATATAGTTCCCCCCATAATGTTCAGGACAAATACATGTTTTTTCTTGATTTGGCTCCACAATTTTAGATATGTAATCAAGCAATTTAGATGTGATTAAAGTGCAGATTCTCAGCTTTTACTAAAGGGTATTTTTGTTTCACCATGCACTTTTTGTTGAACACACCTGACTAATCAGAAACACACGTTTGTCCCAGCCATTTGTCCGAAACGTTATGGTGCCCTGAAATGGGGGGGCTATGTATAAAAAGTTCATGGTGAAAACAAAATGTTTAAAAAATGTCCTTTAATAAAAGCTGATTATCTGCACTTTAATGACATGTGACTTTTTGATTACAAATCTAAAATTGTGGCGTACAGAGCCAAATCAACAAAGCACTGTACACACCTGACAAGAGGTTACCAATACGCCTACAGTTACACTAGCTTTGATACCAAAAATATTGTTAGATTATATTGAAATTGAGGACAATGAAGTAGGCCAGGAAAAATGACAATCACTGAAGGTGAATATGCATCGCCCCTGATGAAACATACCGAAGTACTTAAAGAACAAACTGAGCTTAAAAAATCTATGATGCAACATAGGGGACCCAGAGGAGTTCTGATAAAGAAAGCAGGAAGTGTCATACAAATCTATGAGAAAGGCCATCTTTCTGATTCACTTTACTGCTCTTTAGGGAAAGGACCAAATCAGCATGGGTCTCACAGACAGGGATCATCCTGACATGATTGTGTTAATTCTCTCCTGGACGTCTTTGAGGAAGCCTATCATAAATTCTTATTAGTTGGTAATTGGTTGCTTTTTTTAACATTAGAACAGAATAAAAGACAGAAAAATAAACCACTCATTTAAAAAAGAACACCTAAAAATACAGAGTTTGTGTGTGGCTCATTGAGGTTCGCAAGTGCGACGGCTCCCCACACGCCATGCGCTGGCTGGAAAATAGAGCCCATTGTGTTGTAGTACAGTGTAAAATCATAGATATGACAATCGAATACATGAGCAGCCTGCAAATGTTTTTTAAAAATGTGCACACACTTCTTATTTTTACAAAAGTACATTTATTGCTATGAATATGCTAATCCACATACATTTTGAAGTAGTCATTTCAGTTTGATCACTTATCACTTAATTGAGGTCAGGTATGGATTTTCCCAGCCTGTTGGTGGTAGTGTTCCATGGCTTTCTGTGGTAAAACAGTGAATTTTCCCACAGTTATGCAACATGCTTATTGGGCCTCCATTTGATTGCTCATTTGATCACGGAGAGTATCAGTAAATTCCACCCACTTGGTTCGAGCTCTACTTTCTGGAAAAGACTGCTTTTCCTATGGCACTTAACCTTGAAATACTATTGAGTGTCAGTCTAGTCCACCTTGCTTTGCATAGCACAGGTGTAGTATCGACTTAGACTTAAATAGACTTATCTTATCCAGTGTTTTCTATTTTCCATCAATTTGCGACCATTTGAATGAAAATGATCAGTCACAGAACAATGGGTGCGTTTACATGCACACTAATACTTCAGTCTTACCCCGATTATGGCAATACTCTATTACCGAAAAGTTTGCTTAACAGTTCATTTTTTTAATCACTTTGCACTGCTGCACTTGATGTCTGGATGGATAATAAATATTTGTATATTTCTATGTACATCTCGGCATTTTTCTCTTTTTTTGTGGAATGTTCCCCTTCATCTCCAGTGGTGTGCAAGTCCCTTTTCCTCTACACTGTACTTTCCTTTATTTTTTTGGGTACTTACGCACCTGTGACTAATACTTCCTAGGATTTGTTATAAGGCGCAACGTCAATTATCTCCTTTTTAATACTCTGATTATTGAAATGGTCATGTAAACACCTGTATCTGATTATCTTTATCTGCGTAAGGTCATCACCTGGATTTTTGCCCAATCTTTAGATTGTTTGCATGTAGACATAGATTTGCATGTAGATTTTTTTGCCCTGATGAAAACAAGCAAGAACACAGTTTCCATTGAGTGCACGCCTATTATGGAAAGATGTAATGTAATCACATTACTTATGTCCACATGTATGCAATAATCTAAATACTGGCAAAAACGGATTACTCCTAATAATCACAGTATTGGTGAGCATGTAAACATAGCCAGTGATGTGATTTGAAAGTTGTTTTTTTTTGAGGATCAGGCAACATGATAATTTCTGTTGTGTTAGGCCATTCACAAAGTAACACAATGCAGAAGTGGATACAAACACAGCTAGCAAGATATACACTCCATCACCAAAGATGAAAAGATCACATTTATTCAGCTGTTGGATAATGCATTAACAAGCTCAAGCTCAATGCTAAAGTACAATGAGGTTTTATATATATATATATATATATATATATATATATATATACGTATATATATATTTATAATTACTAGGTCTTACTTTCTGTTTCTGTAAAGGATGAACATTTCTCCATTCTGTGAGACCAGTGAATGGGCAGATTATTTAAATATATGTCTGAATGCTTATTCTAATTCTTATTATTGGGTTTCCTGGGTTCCGTTACTCAAGTTACCCTGATCTACATTTAGAACTTATTAACAGTTATTCAAAATATGTCATTTTAAAACAACAATTGCCTAATAAAATTGTAAACCCTGGGATTCATTTGAACAAATACACTAAACTGCAGTATTTTCACATTATTAAAATTGTGCTTTTATAGCACGATTGTGTTTAAATGGAGTAGCAATCTGTTACAGAAATTGGCCTTGAACCTAGAAATTGCTAGCCAAATACCAGGTGTGTAGATTTATTTACCTAAGAAACCTGTGATAAATCACTCAATGACATACCAAAACAAGTTTATTTTTGTCAGTGGAATTGTGCAAACAGTGTGAATTGTGTAATACTATTGTATTATTTTCTTTAGCAATTCAAGCTTCTGACAAGTATCCACCTGTTTTTCAAATGCAGAAAAAAAAATTTTTGAAAAGATAAGGCTGCAGAACAGCATGCGTAATTTAGAAACACTCAGATTAATTTGAATGAAAAATAATATTTAGTCAAATTTCAATAATCTAATTCCCACCCACTAATACAAAATATATACTTAAAACAAGCACAGCAGACAGGTGCTGCTTTAGTGTGTAAACACAACAAATGCCTCCTATTTTGGTGTAAAACAGTACAGGTATCGTTTAGAATTTAGCATCTATTTACATGTGTCCCGCCAGGAAAAAAAGAGGGCTCTGAAGGAATTATAATTACAGTAAAAAAACTCTGCAAGATGCTATTGTATTTACTTGTATTTGTATTTACTTGTGCTTTCGTTTCCCACAATTTTTGTTCATTTCAGTAAATATCATAATATTTGTTTCATTTTGAGGACATTACATATCTAAACCTTTAGCAACAATTTTAATGTCAGCTCCCAGTCGAGGTTTAGGCATGTGATGTCCTGAAAATTAAATGAATGATATTAAATTAATCTTTTCCTGTATTATGTTTGTACTTCTGAAGTACAATTCACATCAAAGTTTCGGTAGCATTGCGCTGGAACAGGAAGTTGTCAAGATGGATCACAGGGATACTGGTAGTGACACGGGCTGAACATTTTTGACCTGACACTGGGTTTCTTAACAGGATGTGCATTCAAACATAATACAGGAAAACTCACACCACATCTATCTCACATTGTTCCTTTAGACTGCCTTGACCTCCCTGCTGCACAATGTCACATATAATGTCTTGTAAGTCATATATCTCTGCTCAACATTAGCAGGTCAAACTTGATCAGACAACCTCAGCTGAGTAGGAAATGCATTTTGTCCTAGTTAGCTAGCTGGCTAACTAATGTTTTTATAATGCCCTGAACTGATTTGCTATTTGTTTCAGCATGGCTGTTACAGTGCTAAATGTGTTTTCCTAATTTCTGATTAATAACTGACATATTCAAATTACATGTTTTAATGAATGTGCTGTACAATTATTTCAGTTTGGCGCTGAATGGATCTGCTTTCTGTACTACTCTGGAGCACGGGCATCAACAGGAGATGACCAGAAACCCCCCTGTACCAAAGCAGATCCAAACAACAGGCGGAAGCTGGGGTGGTGGAGGGTGATTGCGGATTTTTTAACGCAGGAGCAACAAAGCAAACAATGGGCAGCACAGCAGTGAGCAGCGCAGGGAGGTTTTAAAACGGCTCTCCATTAGAGGTGTGTGCATGTGATTGGTTGAGTATGAGACGCGTGGTTGCTAGCCATGGTCGGCTGAAGCAAGAGTTTCCTGACAGAACTTGCTATGCACACTTCGTTCGTGATGCTCATAATTTCAACTTTTAATGTGTTAGCTATCTTGCCAGTCCAGACATGAGCTCATAACATTCAACAGTATTGTTTCACAAGTGAAACTGATCATTTAAAAATGAAACTCATTATTTTACATGCATTTACTAAATGTATCCTTCCTTCATTCCTTTCCTCCTTATTTGTACTTAAGCATCAATTTCCCTGTCACCCTTTCAATTCTTCAACGCAAAGCAATATGGGACTCACGTATTGCCCAAATAGCTTCCTTAATGCATTGTTTCCTTCACCAAAGTAGGAAAACGAGGATGGACCATGTTCCCTTTCTTCGTTTATTAAACAAATTGAACGTTCCCTGCCATATCAACCAGTTAGCCCCTTTTTGGTCGAAAGGAGACGAGGGGACACGGAAGGAAGGATGCATTTTTAAGGTATTTGAACACAGCCAAGGTGGGTTCTGTTTACTGGCAGGAAAACTAGAAGCCATTTAAAAACCTCCATGGCAACAAAGTCTGTTCTGTAGTTAATAGAGAGCTCTAAGTAATGGCAGTAAATACAGTGGGCTCCAGAATTATTGGCACCCCTGACTGGCAGTGCACAAAAAATACTTACAATATAAAATAAGCAATATAATTATTGACATAAACTCAAAATGCTGAGACTTGGCAGTAGGTTTACTTTCCAGCAAGACAATGATCCAAAGCATACCTCAAAATCCACACAGAAATGGTTCCTTAACAACTGAATCAATGTTCTGCAATGGTCATCTCAGTTGCCGGACCTCAATCCAATCGAAAACCTGTGGAATAGTGGAATAGTACAAAATCCCTCCAAATGTGTTCCATAACCTTGTCAAACATTACAGAAAAATACTCCATGCTGTTACCCCTGCCAAATGTGGTTGCACCAAGTACTCAACCAGGGGTGCCAATAATTATGAAACCTTGATTTTGATAAAATTTATTTTTTATTAAATAAATGTATGATTTTGGTTGGTTCCATTGAAACGTTACTAAATTACTTCTTTTTAAAAAAAAGTTTATTTCAATAATTATATAGTTTATTTATTTTTTTATTTTTTTAAAGTATTTTTAGTGCATTTCCAGTCAGGGGTGCCAATAATTCTGGAGCCCACTGTAAATCCAGAGCAAAGGTATTGTTTGAAGCGCATCACTTCAAAAGACACCTTTGCTCTGGAGATAAGTAGGCATGAATACCTAGACTTCTTCCAAACTATCAGACCTGTTTTGGCAGAACCTCGTTGGAATCTTGGTGTGACAAAGCATACACTTGTATATTCACTGAACTACCTGTTGGAGGGATGGAGGGAACATAAAATCTCTAGATCTCCTTAGTTGTATGGCATATATATATATATATATATATATGAACAATATAAGTATTTTTTATTTCTATATTGATGTGGTAAAGATCAGTTAGTTATTGTGTCAGAACCCTAAACGTGATAACCCCAGTAGTCTGTGGTGGGCTGATTGTTACAATAGTTGGGCTGGTCTGCACCCTCTATACAGAATTGCCGGTGCTGTGTGTAAAACATTATTGTTTCTAGACAGGGTCAAAAGTTCAAGCTCTGGTCACTGAACTTAGAAGTTAGAGCAAAGTAGTAACAACCAGCCCAAATGTTTTACTACAACAGGTGTTTCTTTAGTTCTGGTCATGGAGGGCAACTTTTATTTTGGTCTTTCACATTCATGTATGTTCAGCCACATTATTCACCCACACAGGACATTTTTAGCAGTGTTTTGAGAGCATATCGCTGACTTGAACAGGTGAAGAGAATGTGGTCGTCACTGTGACAACCCTCCAGGAGCAGGACTGACACAGAGTACTAGAGAGCCAAAGTCTGTGTCTGTTTTTCGGTAGAGGGGTACAGGTTCAGGCGTACAGGGGGTGCCACATGGCGATCTGTTTGCGGGGGTTATCCAGCATCTGTTTCCAGTGCTGAAGGCCTGTTCCGGAGGCCTGCAGCCCCAGCTGGCAGCGGCCCATGGGGGCAGCCTCCCCGCCGCTGGTCCCAGCCTGGTTCAGCACCTCCAGATCCAGGCTGGACTTGGCCAGCAGCTCGCGGGGAACCTCCAGCATCAGCATCTCATTCCAAACAGGATTTATCTTGTGCTTCACCCTCCGTGTCTGTTTCTTCCTCAGCTTGGTGGACTGATGCTTCAGGGCCAGCTTCACAGAAAGGTCTGCGAACGGGCCGATAGATCCATCAATAATCAATCGAGCAATCAACTCATCGATCTATCAATTAACCAATCAAACAATTAATCAATACATCAACCATCAATAACTGAATCAGTCATGTTAAACTTCACAACATAAAACCCCTAAAATGCAAGAACCTAGAAACAGCATTAGACTGAAAAACCCACAAAAGAGGCAGCAAACTTGGTATAGCTGTGACAGAAGGCTATCAATTCACCAATAGAGTCTGCACACCAGCATCCAAAGAAGGCTACGTATGCTGATTGCAGTTTGAGATCCAAGTGAGATCCAAAGTGCAAGGAGCTTTACCTCAGCTGGAAGAATTGTTAGCTTATTAGCCACAGATATGAGTGCCTGCTAACCACAGTAGCAACAAGTGTAAGGCATACCAATGGTGTCTTTCATCTTGTCTGACTGAAGCCCACGGGCCTTCATGACCACCACGCCCAGGCGATTGGCTGCTGGCAGGTAGCTGATGGAGAGCAGGATCTCACCAGCAGACATGCTCACATCCTGCAGACACACACAAGCCGCGTACAGACAAACTGTCAAACACCATTATTATTATTATTATTGTTATTATTAATAACAATAATAATAATTGTTATTTTATTTAATTAGAGAAATAAATACCATATCAGTATCACTCAAGAAGTTCTTAGTTCTTTATCCAGCTAATTAATTTATGTTCAAACCTTTTACTTCATAATTGTTTTTATTATAGCACATAATAGCAACTATATAATGGCATGTTTAAACATTTAATACCCCAACAAGTGTAAAGGTTTTGGCCCAAACACCCAGCCCTAATTCCAGAATAGTTTATACCAGAAGAGTCTCTCTCCCTTATGGATATCTGTAAGCTAACATGCACATTGCCTATTGTGCTTCACCAAGAATAAATCTTAAGATAAGGCTCCTTGGCTTTCTTCCAGCAATAACTAGTTGGTAAGCTGGCTTGCTTTGCCGACACACTGAGCACATAATATAATATTGCGGCAATTGCACAAAATATTATAGTTGTGTTCAATTATGCATATTGTGTGAAGAACTGGTACAATAAAGATTTCACTATCTTCTTCACACAATTTAATCCCAACCCCTTCCAGCTTTCATTAAATGTGCAAAAAAAAGGTTAATATATCAACGGATACACAGGGAGAAAAGAAAGAAAAACCTTCAGTATCTACCCATTATTAAGAATAGACAGGTTATATTTTGCACGTTTTCACATTTACAATCATATTCTTTTCCACTGTAAAACCAGCAAGTATCTTTTTACATTATTTAACATTCAGATGCATATTTTATTTGAACCAAAAAGAAGTGGGTTCAAGGGGAATTTTGTCTTCAGCAATATCTGACAAAACAGACACCACATCCCCAAAAACACATTATTGAGTGCTTCTTCTGTTATCAACATATTCTGATTAACTCAAAGCAGGTTTGGCTCATTATTATTTGCTGTTTCTTTGAATTCTTCATTATCTACCAACTGCTTAGTTTTATTGGCCACGTGTCCATACTTTCACCAATTAGGAACCTCAGTCTTTAATTTGATCAGTTGAATAATTTTCATATCTCTTTTAATGAAATAGTTTGCAATATAGCACAATAAGCACAATGTGAAAATGGGACATTTATTCTACATGGCTGACAACTATTTCTGACATAATGTGGCTTAAGAGGGTAAATAATCTTATATTTTGTTAAAATTCTGGGATTGCATTTGTGGTTGGAACGAAAACCAGCATACACAATAGTCCCACAGGACCGAGGTTGGGAACCACTGCTCTAGAGCATCCCTTATGGAAATGTAATATACTGCAGTATATTTTAAATATATTGTGAAGATAATTTTGATATATTTACAATATACTGCAGCATATTCTTTTTTCATAGGGGGTAGCTGAAAGTGAAGTTACTTTGAGACATATGTTTCCTACAACTTTGAATCCAGACTGTTCAAAATATCTGGCAAGATATGATTAAAAGTATACAGGGTATTATCACAATTTTTGTTCACTGATTGCTCTCAGGGTAAAAGGAGAGTAATAAGTCTGACACAACTGCAATTATTTTTAGTTTAGACTAAATCAAAAATGGATTTGAACATTAACACTGAGCTGTTTAGAGTGTAATGACTCTGAAAATCATTGAAAACTGCAGTTATTAAAAAGAACAAGCTGGATGTGTCCATGTTAAACAATTATAGACCCATCTCAAATCTTCCCTTCATAGGTTAGGTTATTGAGACAGTCACCTTCAATCAGCTAAGGAATTTTCTTAACTCAAATGGTCTCTTTGATAACTTTCAGTCTGGCGTCCGACAACATCACAGCACTGAAACTGTCCTTATAAAGGTACTAAATGACATTAGTCTAAATACTGATACAAGTAAAATATCAATTCTGTTCCTATTGGATCGTAGTGCAGCCTTTGACACTATTGACCACACAATACTTCTAGATAGATTGGAAAACTGGATAGGACTCTCTGGAACGGTCCTCAGTTGGTACAAGTCATAACAGACAGGGGCTATTTTGTCACCATTGGTAACCATGAATCCAGGCGGTCCACTATGACATGTGGGGTTCCCCAAGGCTCGATCTTATGCTCTATATGTTCTTAGGTTCTATATGCTCCCATTAGGCCCAATCTTGCAAGACAAAATGATTGCTTACCATAGTTATGTAGATGATACCCAGATCTACTGAGCTCTTTCAACAAATGATTACAGTCAAATAGACTTACTATGTCAAACACTAGAGCTTTCAAATAGTTGGATGCAGTACAATTTTCTCAAATTAAACAGAGAGACAAAACTGTGATCATCTTATTTGGCGCCAAAAGGAAAGACTTAAAGTTAGTGCTCACCTTGTCTCCAGGGACCTAATGGCTAAAAACCAAGTCAGAAATCTTGGCGTTCTTATGGATTCAGATCTTAGCTTCATCAGCCACATTACAGCAGTGATAAAGTCAGCCTTTTATCATCTTAAAAATGTAGCAAGAATCAGAGGTTTTATGTCCAAGTGAAGGAGTGCGGGAAATCACCAAACTGAGACTTCTTTCCTGGTCGAGCTAACTGCAACGCAGCTGCGTTCTTTATTTATAAACCTCATTCAACTCAAAGAACACGTCATAGAAGTTACCGTCTATGACGTAGCCGCGTTGACAGTAGGAGGTGAATTATATATGTATGTCCCAGAGGTAGCCGCCACATCCGTCCCCCCAGAATTCATCAGAACTGGCAACGCCAGACGAGGGGGAGGCCGAACCGCCCGACCGAAACGAGTCCGCAAGGCCGGAGCGGGGGCCGGAGTGGACACAGGGGGACCACAAGAAGGTAGGGGGCGCCGCGGTGGTGCAACAGACCGAGGGCGACCCCGCCATGGGGGCTGAGCTAATTTAACGGGCTGGTCCAGATCCAGATGGGCTGGTTTGAGGCGGTCCAGGGAAACGTAGTCCGGCTTACCACCGACGTCCACTAAGAAAGTCTTGTCTCCGACCTCCAAGACGCGAAACGGGCCATCATAGGGAGGGTAAAGCGGCCCCCGATGCGCGTTGTGACGGATGAAAACGTACTCCGCCGCCTTCAGGTCGGAAGGGACATGGGACTGCGGAAGACCTACTTTGTGATGTTTCCACGATGCAACCACGGCCGGTTGTGCCCAGCGAGTGGAGACGACGGGTTTTTGATGCCATTCATGGTCTTTCCCATCCGGGCAAGAAGTCGTCACAGAAGATGGTGTCGGCTAGGTTCGTTTGGCACGGCCTCAAGAAGGACATCCGCAACTGGGACAACACCTGCATTGTATGCCAACGCTCTAAGGTGCATCGTCATGTAAAAGCCCCATTGGCGCCTCTCAGGAACCGAGATGCGCGAGTTCGAAAGTAATCCTTGGAACCGTCCAAAGGCAGATCGGGGTCACCAATGAAGGAGTGCGGCAAATCACCAAACTGAGACTTCTTTCCTGGTTGAGCTAACTGCAACGCAGCTGCGTTCTTTATTTATAAACCTCATTCAACTCAAAGAACACGTCATAGAAGTTACCGTCTATGACGTAGCCGCGTTGACAGTAGGAGGTGAATTATATATGTATGTCCCAGAGGTAGCCGCCACACAAGCAAGATTTAGAGCAACTTATATTTGTCTCCAGCAGGGTTGACTACTGCAATAATCCTTTTTTCTGGTCTTCCCAAAAAGACCATTAGACAACTGCAGCTTATTCAGAATGCTGCGGCCAGAATCCTAACAAGGACTCAAAGAACAGAACACATTACCCCAATTCTCAGATCATTACATTGGCTTCCAGTTAGTTATATAATGAATTTTAAAATACTACTGCATGTTTATAAAGCTCTCAATGGCTCAGGGCCTAAGTACATCTCTGACATGCTTGAAGAGTATAAACCTAATAGGCCTCTTAGATCAGCACTACTGCTGGTAGTGCCTAGAGTTAGAACCAAACATGGTAAAGCAGCCTATTATGCTACCCACAGCTGGAACCAACTTCCAGAAGACCTCAGATGTGCTCCAACCTTGGCTACATTTAAATCCAGATTTAAAACTTTCTTGTTTTCTTTTGCCTTTATTGATAATGATTGACGGCAGTGGGTTTTTATTGTATAGTAGTGACTCGAAGAAAATCATTTACTTGTGGGTGGACCATGATGTGGACAACCTGCCACTGACTCTTAAGTTTTTATCTTTTGTTTCCATTTTATCTTTTGTTTCTTTATAATAATATATAATTAATTTATACCGAAGTCTCCACATTCTGTACACTATGCAATCGCTTTTAGCCCCTCTACTACCTTCCATGTTTTTATTTACTTGTTTATTATTTTATTTTTAGACATAACTTAAAATGATTTTATTGTTGGGGTTTAAGTCACCTAGGTTTTGTTCTTGGGGTTCATGTCCCCTAGAAAATAGTGCTCATTGTTGTGGGTTAGTTTCCCAGCAACTATGTAGATGTCAGTACTGAAGTCTCTATGTTCTGTACACTGTGCAATTGTTTTTTATAGCTTTTAGTCTTTCTTTTTTTTAAATGTCTTCCTTTTTGTTTCATTCCTTTCCTTTTCTCTCATGTTATGTGAAGCACATTGAGTTTCAATTCTTGTATGAAATGTGCTATTTAAATAAAATTTGATTGATTGATTGATTGATAAGCATGATAATCACACTGTAGATGATGTATTGTGTGGGATATAGTCAGAGACATCCTTTTTTGTTCACTAATATCTCTTAGGACTGTCTAATAGGAGAGTAATAAATCAGCTAGAAGTGTGATTATTTTAGTCATTGTTTTAGTTCAGACTAAATCAAAAATGTATTTCAGCATAAACACTGAGCTGTTTAGAGTGTAATGACTCTAAGCATGATAATCGCACTGTAGATGACGCATGTGTGGGATACAGTCAGAGACTCTCTGTGATGTGTATCAGGGCTAAATGAAGGCTAACAGATGGATTTATTGATAAGTCATGTTCCTTCTTTCCACCCACTCCTATGTCTTTCTTTCCCTGACACGTAAATCCAGAGGGGGGGGGGGGGGGGGGGCACTTCCCAGTACAAGGCAAACCACATGCAGTGTAATAATTGCAATATAATAAAAGCGCCTTCGGATTGTGAAAGGCGCTATATAGTCTTCCTCGACGCATCACAATAATATGAATAAAGTCAAGTATTTAAAGCAGTTTGAGATTGTGAAAGCCATTATAGTCATCGTCATCATCATCACCATGATAATAATATGAAGAATGTAAATTATGTAAAATCAGATAATGTGTGTACTGTTACCACCTTCACATCTCATTCTCATCACTGAAAATCTATACCAGATGACCAGTTTTGCACATTATGCCCCTATTAGCATCGGCAGAGACATTCGTGCATGATGCTGCAGCACCTCCCGTGCCCTGCCCACCCGCCCGCTGCTCCGCTGGACTGGGCTGATAAATAATGCATCCCCCCAATCTTCCGCAGCCCAACACAGCGCCTGCGTCACTCTCCCACATCACCATCTGTAACCTCAACAGCGTTTTTAAAACATTTCGTTATGCGTCTCATCTCACTCTCTCCTCCAGGCTACCCCCCCCCCTCCTCCTCACATACGCGTACGTCTCCTGGGCTTTCTATGACGCAGGTTCTCATCGGCGGCTCGGTGGAGTACGCTCTGACGTATAACGAGCCTTTGCAGAAAGACGGAGCCAGCTTTCACAGGCTCCGTGCATTCACCGTCCTTGGTACGGTGAGAGGCATGGGCCGGCGGGGGGGGGGGGGGTTGGGGGGGGGGGGGCAGGGGGGTGCTCAGCCAACCGCCTCCTCCTTCTCCTCTGCTTAGTGCTTTTCATCCCTTTAATCTCTTTATCAGATTCTGCAGCCTTGAGCTCAAATTGCATTTGTGATGCCCAAAGGGAAGGGTGAGATGCTTTATTAGAAGATCAATGCACATTACAAAGTTATGCACATTTTTTCACCGTGTCAGGTGTCAAGAGTGTTTCGGGAATAAAAGTGAGGCACAGTGTCTATTTTTGGACATCCAAGTTCCCCCCCTTATCCCCACCCCCTCTGACTCACTGCTCAGTATTGCTGAGCGATTAGCATTTTTGCGTTCAGTTCAATTTCGGTTCTGGAAAATTATCTCGATTTTCAATTTAGATTTTTTTAAAAACATGAATGCATCATGAAATTATAACAATTGAAATAATTTTTGAATAGCCTATTTTTAATTCAAAAGTTACACTCTAGGCCTAACTCTTTTAAAAAAAGACATTTTAAACTTTTAATCTCAAAATGGTGGTGTCAACATAAAAACTTTTCGGGAAAAGTGTGCTCTCCTTACAGTCTAAAAGGTTCCAATGACTGCATATTACAGCAAATAATTTGCCTAAATTATTATTATCACTTAATATATACATGAATTTATGGTGTGCATATTAGCTTCATTTTATTTGATGACTTCAGAATTTATTTCCCTTTTCATACAGTATTTGCTCAGCAAGTAGAGATTTTCGCTTTGGCAGGCAGGCAGCCATTGAATGTTACGTTAGTTCCTCAGACCACGCTAGCAAGCTGGCTAGAAGGCTCACACTAGATAACAGCTAGCTAAACATTGACGAAATCGCTAGACTAATTTTGGGGCGGAAAGGCCTATGACATTCTGTTAAATATAAATTACCAGTTTGTTAGAAGTGTTATTGAATATACAGTATATGTGTTGTTGGCTACGGTCGTACAAATCATACCTTTTTCTAACGTTAGCATCACTCACTCACCCAGCTCAAGTGTCATTCACATGTGAATATTGCGTTCTGTGATCCGTGCGTTTCACTTGTGCGCCTGTAGGCGCAATGGTTTATGGTCATTGCAGTTATTGTGACACTTATTTCAGCGTGAACTGTGTTGAGTAGCTGCCTTTTGAAAACTACAACTTCAAATAAACTTGCACACCGAGCTCAGAAAAGAACACCGTTTATCCACCGAATTAAGAAAATTCAAATAATTGAACGGACGTCGATCAATTAGTTATTTAAACACAGAAAAAACTAATTTTGGTGAATCACACTACAGCTCAGTATCACTGCTGATCATCTGGTATACTCCCTCCTGACCTGACCATCAATCTTGCAATGTAAAAACATAGGTCAGCTAGCCCGAGCAACTACTGAAGTTAAACAGTGAACGTTAACTCATGGCATGAGCGTTAGCTCATGTTTTTGTCATCGCTAGTTCCCAAGTTAAATTCCACACTTGAATTCAGTGTGTATGATTTATTGTATTTGGGGAATTCCACCATTTGACTAGTAACAAGCTAATTACACTACATTATCCTTGATATTATTTGCTGGGCCATTGCTGGTGGCCAATGAAAGAAAATTCTTATTGAATGTTTTACCCCCCTCGTTTTATCCTGAATGCCCAACCGTAATCATGAATGCTCATTGATATAATCACCGCTATCAATTCGGGAGATTCCAGACAAGCATGTACTCTTCTCCAAAGCATTTGATGTTCACACGTCTGGCTTGCGCAGACAAACATATAGCTTAAGAAAAATACTTCACATGCAGCTTGCACAGGCTGACGACTGGGGCTGTCAACCATGGTCACACAATCCAGATGGAATACCAGACGGTGGGGCCCATCTGGACTGTGGGGCCTATCCACACACCAGAACATTGCCTTAACAGACACCAGACTATGGGGCCCATCCACACACTAGAACATTGCCTTAATAGATACCAGATCATGGGGCCCATCCCCACACTAGTGCCTTAACAGATACTAGATCATGGGGCCCATCCACACAGTAGTGCCTTAATAGGGTGAGTCCCCCAGCAGTCTCAGGGTTATGTTTGCTTGGTTTTGAGATCCTTGAGGCATCAGCGGAGCAAATACCTTCTTGTGGGGCTGCAGGTCCACCCAGCAGTCAGCGTCAGACATCATGCCCACGTCGGCCAGCTTGAAACGGACGGTACCCATGTTAGCATGGCGAGAGAAGCGATCACAGCTTTGGAGAGAGAGGGCCACCTCACCCTCCTCCTCCTGCCCCACTGGCAGCTCCAGCACCAGCCCCTCGTCCCACCCCATGTGGGTCGCCAGGCGCCTAGAGGAGGTGTGTGCCTCCTTCTGTCCCGTTGCAGTGCTGAGCCGCCCCTCCACATATCCCTCGCCGCCTGCGCCCACACTCACGTGATCCGCTGTGGGAACAGACGAGAAGCAGACAAGACCCAGGGTCTTTGAGATAAGGTTTGAAACAAATTGCCCAGTGATGAGTACATGTTGTTTGAAATGCAATAGACCAACATAGCTATAGAACTATATGGCAGTCAGATATAAAAAAGTACTGGAGTACTGGAAATCCCTGATAGTGTAGAGAGCTGAGGTTTGGCTTGGTTGTGCTCATTTGAATTTCCTGTCTTTTGTGGCTTTGGACTAAGCCAAACTTCTCACTTAAAACAATTTTTTGTTATTAATTCCCAGGGGTTTTTCTCCGGGAGGTGTCAATTTCTTTAAAAAATGTCATCATCATAACTATTTACACGTCGACTTGAACGTTGAATAAACATAACTGAAGATTACTGCCAATAAGCACATCCACTAGAAAATGTATAGCTATACACCACTAGAAAGTTCAATCAATGTGCCGCGAGAGCACCGTAATAGACCAGAATAAGACCAAATGTCATTATATATAACATTATATATAACATAACATTACAAATTTCATCACACAATAAAATAGACTGAATCATGACAAACAACAGATATATTGTAGTTACTTTTATTTTATTTTGTGCATTTTTCAAATTAGATAACTAATCTGTCCAAAATTCTACTTTACTTCAGTTAACTTTGGCCCACTAGAGCCAATCTTTACCTAGTTTCTACTTCTTTAATTTAAGTGTCAATATCTCAAAAATTCACTGTACAATCATGGTTTAAAGCTTGAATTGAAGAGGCTGTACGATTCAGAAATTGGCAACAGAATAAATGTCAGAATAGTCACATACAGTATATAGCCTACATAATAACATAAAAATACGTAGCCATAAAAATATGTTTAAAAAAGGTAGACTACTTTAGCGATTAGAGTGGTAGAATTTGAGCTAGGTTGTTGGACAAACATTTTTAAAAGTACTTATATATGAAAATGGCTGTACAAATCTTTCCCTTATTTGTTCTATAGCAAGAACTGAACTACCAAGGGTTTGGTAATTGGTGCTAAAATGGCTGAGATATCGACAAGCAAAATTTGGGTTTTAATATGTAACCAAAACCAAACTAATAAAAGACCAAAAAGCAGAAGATTTTAAAACCAATAAGACAATACAACAAAATTAAAGAACAAACAGTAAGAAGTAGGCAATGCAGGCCTAAAACGGCATGATTTGAGTTTTCAGTTGAGTGTGGATTCTGCTCAGATACTTCCATTTTTTCTGCCAGAGATGTCAAAGCAATGCCAGCTCATATAACAGAAGCAGAGCCCCTCAGCTTGCCACAGTGCATGATTTTCCGCTAGACAGCAGGCAAGTTAAACTGGGAGGGTCTGAAGGGTCTGTCCTTGTCAAAAAAACATTATTACATTCTTAAACAATTTGTGAATGTGGTTATAAATAAATAAATCCAAGAATGAGATGTCTTTATTGGCAGGCCGGGTTTCTTCGAAGAAATCGATTGTAGAGGGCTGGACAGAGCCCACAATTAATTTTAAAGCAGTTTCATTACCTTTAATTCTATTTAGAGAAAGTCTGGCAAGGTTGCACAAGGGTGTGTTGTGTAACTTTGAACACTGCAGGTTCCTAAAAATGATTGTTCATGAGATTATTCCCTTCCCATAGTTGTCCTTTTTGTTGTTAATGCTTGTAAATGCAATAACAAGATAAATTTGTTATGTAAATAGACTGAAAAAAACTGACAGTATGTAGCCCTGTAAATGGTGTAAGGATGTGAGTCACCATGGATACGAAGCACATATGGAATGTATTGGAATAATTCAGAAGCAATGTAGAAAAAAAATGTTGCACCTTCTAGAGGACATTGGGAATGAGGTCACCACCACACCGCCAGTCACCCAGTTATTAAAAGACCTGTTGTGGCGGTCTTACCCTCTATGACTGTGACATGTAGCTCCTTTGTCTCAGAGTGATATTTGAGGGAGAAGTGCAGTTTAGGGTGAAGGAAGGAGGGGCTTTTGGTAAGTCCATTCTTTTGCTCCAAGGCACAGGGGGCTTCCTCTGTGGAATCTGTAATAGGATGAAATTATTTCAGTTTGGAGACCCATTTTGTACAAATATCATTCGTACACCATGCAGGCATCACAATTGGTGCAGTGGTCCTTGTTTTCTCTACAGTTCTGTGTTTTCTTATATCTATAGAAATATGAATACCATTAGATATATATCATTTTAAGACGCTAGTAATATTTGTGTCAGTAAATTGTTTTTACCTTTTTAAATGTGCTGAAATGTATAAGCCAAATCACTCATGGTTACTGAATACATGCTGTTTTTAACAGAAATGTAGCTCCAGAAATTTACATTTTTTGACTGAGGCTTCAAGCAAAGATTAAGCAACACAGCAACTGAAAGAAACTTGGGCCCTACTTTGCTGCAATATTTTCTTAATGCAGAGTATTCTAAAACTGTAATCTGTAATAAACCCAAACACACATTCATACAAACATACACATACTATATGTCATATGTGGTTTATGTTCCTCAAGTTACAACGTGAGACTTGTTAAGTTGTCCCTTTTCTCCTTGAAGGAAGGAGTCAACATTAATCAGTGAGCATTGCTCACTGAACAACACAACAAATTCAGTTACAGGGAGATAATGTGAACTCATATAATTGTGGAAAATAATTCGGAAGTTGTTCGGCCCTCAAGGCCAAGCTTTCTTTTAATTTTATTAATGTAACACAATGGATGACATTAGCCCTCATATTATTTTATGTTTGGGTCAAAATTACCCCAAAAGTCTAAACTGACACGAAACTTTTGTAATATAAATATTTTGACACTTTCTTTGTCACCTTCTGTGTGTCTCCTAATTGACTGGCCTTTTATTCCTAAAAATTTTAAATCTGTGATGAAAATAGAAAGAACATTGTTTCTCACAGCTTGGTATGTCAGCACAACGGACGTGAATTGAATGTGTTTTGCTGGCAGAAGCCAATGATGGGTGGTGGAGTGGAGTGACGCATTGCGTGTGACGAGAAACGCACATTGTGACACACACAGTGACGCACTCACATTTGTCACTGCTTATTTTACATTAGACTGAAACGAGCCAGCTGAGATACCGTCTAACTCGCTTACAATGCAGAAGAGTGAACACCAAGTGCAAAACCTAAAGCTAAAAGGTTACACATTGGGAGTTTTATGTAAATCTAAAGAATGATCTCTGAATCCAGCTGTTGCCTACACGCAAAAAGACTAGGTGGAAATATAAAAAGGTTTTCATTGCAGTGTGTGCTTTTATCAGGCTGTTTTGACAGCTGCTGTCTCTGATGTAATTTACCTTGTCTCTGGATGACAAAGACCTCCTCAGGTCTCTCTGTTGCTAGGTTACCGTGGTCAGGCTTAGTGGTAGGGTTCCCCTTGGCGGTGGGCTCACTGGTCACATCCAGAATGTTCTCAGGCTGATTAATCACTTCAGGAGAGGTCACCGATGGCTTTGGCGTGTAGATTTTGTGGAACTCCAGCAGTGTCTGCGGCTGAATGGGCTCAGTTGATTTTTTGATACTGAACTGGACAATGGAGAGAGAGAGAGAGAGAGTTCTAACACTACGCACCCACTGAAGAAGGTTACAGCAGAACCTAGCTATGGTGGAGAATTTCTGTCAGAACTGGGAACTGTAAACTTAAGTAAATTTAATTTCCTATACATCGGAATCAAAATATTTTTATTTTGTTGACCATTTTGGCCCTTTTGGACAAAAGACTGTAGTCAGCAGCGATACCACCATGCAATCTGCTGCTGCTGAGTGGTTGAAGCAAAGCAGCTGGGGCCTTGGTTAGTATTTGGATGGGAGACCCCTGGGGAGAACAAAGTTGCTGCTGGACATGTTGTTTGTGGGCCTGTAGGAGACAGTCTTCACTCTAGTCAAATAAACCCCAGTGCAATGATGCAGACAAAACCCCTTATTTCACTGCACTTATTAAGTAAATATAATTTCCTATACATCGGTATCAAAAAATGTTATGTTAGTTTTGTTGACCATTTTGGCCCTTTTTGGACACAAGTCTTATGTTTTTTCATTTTCCCCAAAAGACATTTTTCATCATAAATGTCTTAAAATTCATTACTTTTCACTTATTTCACCGCAGTTACAAAGTAAATATAATTTCCTATACATCGGAATCAAAAAATGGCATTTTTATTTTGTTGACCATTTGGCCCTTTTTGGACATAAAACTATAATCTTATGTTTTTTCATTTTCCCCAAAACACATTTTTCATCATAAATGTCTTAAAATTCATTATTTCTCACTTATTTCACCGCAGTTAACTAAATATAATTTCCTATACATCAGACTCAATATATTTAGTTAATAACTGCGGTGAAATAAGTGAAAAATAATGAATTTTAAGACATTTATGATAAAAAATGTGTTTTGGGGAAAAGTAAAAAACATAAGACTATAGTCTTATGTCCAAAAAGGGCCAAAATGGTCAAAATGGTATTTTACATTTTTTGACCATTTTGGCCCTTTTTGGACATAAGACTATAGTCATCTATTTTGTCATTTCCCCCAAAACACATTTTTCATCATAAATGTCTTAAAATTAATTATTTTTCACTTATTTCACCGCAGTTATTAAGTAAATATAATTTCCTATAAATCGGAATCAAAAAATGGTATTTTAAATTTTTTGACCATTTTGGCCCTTTTTGGACATAAGACTATAGTCGTATATTTTTTAATTTTCCCCCAAACAAATTTTTCATCATAATTATCTTAAAACTCATTATTTTTAATTTATTTCACCGCAGTTATTTAGTAAATATAATTTCCTATAAATCGGAATCAAAAAATGGTATTTTACATTTTTTGACCATTTTGGCCCTTTTTGGACATAAGACCAGAGTCTTATGTTTTTTCATATTCCCCAAAACACATTTTTCATCATAAATGTCTTAAAATTCATTATTTCTCACTTATTTCACCGCAGTTAACTAACTATAATTTCCTATACATCAGACTCAATATATTTAGTTAATAACTGCGGTGAAATAAGTGAAAAATAATGAATTTTAAGACATTTATGATAAAAAATGTGTTTTGGGGAAAAGTAAAAAACATAAGATTATATTCGTATGTCCAAAAAAGGGCCAAAATGGTCAAAAAATTTAAATTACAAATTATTGATTCCGATTTATAGGAAATTACATTTACTTGATAACTGCGGTGAAATAAGAGAAAAATAATGAATTTTGACCATTTTGGCCCTTTTTGGACATACGACTATAGTCTTATGTTTTTTCATTTCCCCCAAAACACATTTTTCATCATAAATGTCTTAAAAATCATTATTTCTCACTTATTTCACCGCAGTTATTAACTAAATATAATTTCCTATACATCGGACTCAAAAAGTGCTATTTAAAATTTTTTTCACCATTTTGGCCCTTTTTGGACATAAGACTATATTCTTATGTTTTTTCATTTCCCCCCAAAACACATTTTTCATCATAAATGTCCTACAATTCATTATTTTTCACTTATTTCACCGCAGTTATTAACTAAATATATTTTCCTATACATCGGACTCAAAAAGTGCTATTTAAAATTTTTAGACCATTTTGGCCCTTTTTGGACATAAGACTATATATAGTCTTATGTTTTTTCATTTCCTCCAAAACACATTTGTCATCATAAATGTCTTAAGATTCATTATTTTCCACTTATTTCACCACAGTTATCAAGTAAATATAATTTCCTATACATTGGAATCAAAAATTGGTATTTAAAATTATTTGACCATATTGGCCCTTTTTGGACATAAGACTATATATAGTCTTATGTTTTTTCATTTCCTCCAAAACACATTTGTCATCATAAATGTCTTAAGATTCATTATTTTTCACTTATTTCACCACAGTTATCAAGTAAATATAATTTCCTATACATTGGAATCCAAATTTGGTATTTTAAATTATTTGACCATTTTGGCCCTTTTTGGACATAAGACTATATAGTCTTATGTTTTTTCATTTCCCCCAAAACACATTTTTCATCATAAATGTCTTAAAATTCATTATTTCTCACTTATTTCACCGCAGTTATTAACTAAATATAATTTCCTATACATCGGACTCAAAAAGTGCTATTTAAAATTTTTTCACCATTTTGGCCCTTTTTGGACATAAGACTATAATCTTATGTTTTTTAATTTTCCCCCAAACACATTTTTCATCATAATTATCTTAAAACTCATTATTTTTCATTTATTTCACCACAGTTATTAAGTAAACATAATTTCCTATACAGCAGAATCAGAAAAAGGTTTTTTTTAATTTTTTGACCATTTTGGCCCTTTTTGGACATAAGACTATAATCTTATGTTTTTTCATTTCCTCCAAAACACATTTTTCATCATAAATGTCTTAAAATTCATTATTTCTCACTTATTTCACAGCAGTTATCAAATAAATATAATTTCCTATACATCGGAATCAAAAATTGGTGTTTAAAATCTTTTGACCATTTTGGCCCTTTTTGGACATAATAGTCTTATGTTTTTTCATTTCCCCAAAACACATTTTTCATCATAAATGTCTTAAAATTCATTATTTCTCACTTATTTCACCGCAGTTATTAACTAAATATAATTTCCTATACATCGGACTCAAAAAGTGCTATATAAATTTTTTTGACCATTTTTGCCCTTTTTGGACATAAGACTATAATCTTATGTTTTTTTCATTTCCCCCAAAACACATTTTTCATCATAAATGTCCTACAATTCATTATTTTTCACTTATTTCACCACAGTTATTAACTAAATATATTTTCCTATACATCGGACTCAAAAGTGCTATTTAAAAATTTTTCACCATTTTGGCGCTTTTTGGACATAAGACTATAGTCTTATGTTTTTTCATTTCCCACAAACACATTTTTCATCATAAATGTCTTAAAATTCATTATTTTTCTCTTATTTCACCGCAGTTATCAAGAAAATATAATTTCCTATACTTCGGAATCAAATAATGGTATTTTACATTTTTTGACCTTTTTGGACATAAGACTATAGTCTTATGTTTTTTAATTTCCCCCAAAACACATTTTTCATCATAAATGTCTTAAAATTAATTATTTCTCACTTATTTCACCGCAGTTATTAACTAAATATAATTTCCTATACATCGGAAGCAAAAATTGGTGTTTAAAATCTTTTGACCATTTTGGCCCCTTTTGGACATAAGACTATAATCTTATGTTTTTTCCTTTCCCCCAAAACACATTTTTCATCATAAATCTCTTAAAATTAATTATTTCTCACTTATTTCACCACAGTTATCAAGTAAACATAATTTCCTATACAGCAGAATCAGAAAAAGGTTTTTTAAATTTTTTGACCATTTTGGCCCGTTTTGGTCTTATGTTTTTTCATTTCCCCCAAAACACATTTTTCATCATAAATGTCCTACAATTCATTATTTTTCACTTATTTCACCGCAGTTATTAACTAAATATATTTTCCTATACATCGGACTCAAAAAGTGCTATTTAAAAATTTTTAGACCATTTTGGCCCTTTTTGGACATAAGACTATAGTCTTATGTTTTTTCATTTCCCACAAAACACATTTTTCATCATAAATGTCTTAAAATTCATTATTTTTCTCTTATTTCACCGCAGTTATCAAGAAAATATAATTTCCTATACTTCGGAATCAAATAATGGTATTTTACATTTTTTGACCTTTTTGGACATAAGACTATAGTCTTATGTTTTTTCATTTCCCCCAAAACACATTTTTCATCATAAATGTCTTAAAATTAATTATTTCTCACTTGTTTTCACCACAGTTATTAACTAAATATAATTTCCTATACATCGGAATCAAAAATTGGTGTTTAAAATCTTTTGACCATTTTGGCCCTTTTTGGACATAAGACTATAATCTTATGTTTTTTTCATTTCCCACAAAACACATTTTTCATCATAAATGTCTTAAAATTCATTATTTTTCTCTTATTTCACCGCAGTTATCAAGTAAAAATAATTTCCTATACATCGGAATCCAAAATTGGTATTTTAAATTGTTTGACCATTTTGGCCCTTTTTGGACATAAGACTATAGTCTTATGTTTTTTCATTTCCCCCATAACACATTTTTCATCATAAATGTCTTAAAATTCATTATTTTTCTCTTATTTCACCGCAGTTATCAAGAAAATATTATTTCCTATACTTTGGAATCAAATAATGGTATTTTACATTTTTTGACCATTTTGGCCCTTTTTGGACATAAGACTATAGTCTTATGTTTTTTAATTTCCCCCAAAACACATTTTTCATCATAAATGTCTTAAAATTCATTATTTCTCACTTATTTCACCGCAGTTAACTAAATATAATTTCCTATACATCGGAATCAAAAATTGGTGTTTAAAATCTTTTGACCATTTTGGCCCTTTTTGGACATAAGACTATAATCTTATGTTTTTTCATTTCCTACAAAACACATTTTTCATCATAAATGTCTTAAAATTCATTATTTTTCTCTTATTTCACCGCAGTTATCAAGAAAATATAATTTCCTATACTTCGGAATCAAATAATGGTATTTTACATTTTTGACCTTTTTGTACATAAGACTATAGTCTTATGTTTTTTCATTTCCCCCAAAACACATTTTTCCTCATAAATGTCCTAAAATTCATTATTTTTCACTTATTTCACCACAGTTATTAACTAAATATATTTTCCTATACATCGGACTCAAAAAGTGCTATTTAAAATTTTTAGACCATTTTGGCCCTTTTTGGACATAAGACTATAGTCTTATGTTTTTTCATTTCCCCAAAACACATTTTTCACAACGTGGTCTCACGCGGACTCGTCACATAGCGACGCTTCTGCCCAAGCGTCGCTATGTGACGCCAAAGGTAGCCTTTTTGCGTCGTATATTGACGCAGCCTTTTGCGTCGTATATTGACGGTTGTGGCCACATAATTTGTCTGTGGTTGTGGCACTTCAATATTATGCTTTTTTATTTTTATTTTTTCTTCATCTGGTAGAGAGTTACGTGAACTCTTGTGGTTGGGCTCGCCCACTATCTTAACAGTTCGGGCATGAGCCCGAGTTACATGAACTCCTGTGAGGTTATGTTTAGGGGTTGGGGGGTGGGGTACGGGAATCACGAACTCAGAAAGATCTCCGCGCACATGGCGAAGACTGAGCGGGCATGCTCGCAGTCGGTTATCATGAGCAAAGCCTTCGCCATAGTAGGATTCGTAAATTCGAGACGAGTGCGTCAAATAATGACGCAAAAGGCCTCCTTCTGCGTCTAAAGGATGACGCCGTAGGAGCTGCCCAAGCGTCGCTATGTGACGACTTGGGAGTGAGACCAGGCTGTTTTTCATCATAAATGTCTTAAAATTCATTATTTCTCACTTATTTCACCACAGTTATTAACTAAATATAATTTCCTATACATCGGACTCAAAAAGTGCTATTTAAATTTTTTTCACCATTTTGGCCCTTTTTGGACATAAGACTATAATCTTATGTTTTTTCATTTCCCCCAAAACACATTTTTCATCATACATGTCTTAGAATTAATTATTTTTCACTTATTTCACCACAGTTATTAAGTAAACATAATTTCTTATACAGCAGAATCAGAAAAAGGTTTTTTTAAATTTTTTGACCATTTTGGCCCGTTTTGGGACATAAGACTATAATCTTATGTTTTTTCATTTCCCCCAATAGACATTTGTCATCATAAATGTCCTACAATTCATTATTTTTCACTTATTTCACCGCAGTTATTAACTAAATATATTTTCCTATACATCGGACTCAAAAAGTGCTATTTAAAATTTTTAGACCATTTTGGCCCTTTTTGGAAATAAGACTATAGTCTTATGTTTTTTCATTTCCCCAAAACACATTTTTCATCATAAATGTCTTAAAATTCATTATTTCTCACTTATTTCACCGCAGTTATTAACTAAATATAATTTCCTATACATCGGAATCAAAAATTGGTGTTTAAAATCTTTTGACCATTTTGGCCCTTTTTGGACATAAGACTATAATCTTATGTTTTTTTCATTTCCCACAAAAACACATTTTTCATCATAAATGTCTTAAAATTCATTATTTTTCTCTTATTTCACCGCAGTTATCAAGAAAATATAATTTCCTATACCTCGGAATCAAATAATGGTATTTTACATTTTTTGACCTTTTTGGACATAAGACTATAGTCTTCTGTTTTTTCATTTCCCCCAAAACACATTTTTCATCATAAATGTCCTACATTTCATTATTTTTCACTTATTTCACCGCAGTTATTAACTAAATATATTTTCCTATACATCGGACTCAAAAAGTGCTATTTAAAATTTTTAGACCATTTTGGCCCTTTTTGGACATAAGACTTATGTTTTTTCATTTCCCCAAAACACATTTTTCATCATAAATGTCTTAAAATTCATTATTTCTCACTTATTTCACCACAGTTATTAACTAAATATAATTTCCTATACATCGGACTCAAAAAGTGCTATTTAAATTTTTTTCACCATTTTGGCCCTTTTTGGACATAAGACTATAGTCTTCTGTTTTTTCATTTCCCCCAAAACACATTTTTCATCATAAATGTCTTAGAATTCATTATTTTTCACTTATTTCACCACAGTTATTAAGTAAGCATAATTTCTTAGACAGCAGAATCAGAAAAAGGTTTTTTAAATTTTTTGACCATTTTGGCCCTTTTTGGACATAAGACTATAGTCTTATGTTTTTCCATTTTCCCCAAAACACATTTTTCATCATAAATGTCCTACAATTCATTATTTTTCACTTATTTCACCGCAGTTATTAACTAAATATATTTTCCTATACATCGGACTCAAAAAGTGCCATTTAAAATTTTTAGACCATTTTGGCCATTTTTGGACATAAGACTTATGTTTTTTCATTTCCCCAAAACACATTTTTCATCATAAATGTCTTAGAATTCATTATTTCTCACTTATTTCACCGCAGTTATTAACTAAATATAATTTCCTATACATCGGAATCAAAAATTGGTGTTTAAAATCTTTTGACCATTTTGGCCCTTTTTGGACATAAGACTATAATCTTATGTTTTTTCATTTCCTACAAAACACATTTTTCATCATAAATGTCTTAAAATTCATTATTTTTCTCTTATTTCACCGCAGTTATCAAGAAAATATAATTTCCTATACTTCGGAATCAAATAATGGTATTTTACATTTTTTGACCATTTTGGCCCTTTTTGGACATAAGACTATAGTCTTATGTTTTTTCATTTCCCCCAAAACACATTTTTCATCATAAATGTCTTAAAATTAATTATTTCTCACTTATTTCACCACAGTTATCAAGTAAATATAATTTCCTATACATTGGAATCAAAAATTGGTATTTAAAATTTTTTGACCATATTGGCCCTTTTTGGACATAAGACTATAATCTTATGTTTTTTTCATTTCCCACAAAACACATTTTTTCATCATAAATGTCCTACAATTCATTATTTTTCACTTATTTCACCACAGTTATTAAGTAAACATAATTTCCTATACATCGGACTCAAAAAGTGCTATTTAAAATGTTTTCACCATTTTGGCGCTTTTTGGACATAAGACTATAGTCTTATGTTTTTTCATTTCCCCCAAAACACATTTTTCATCATAAATGTCCTACAATTCATTATTTTTCGCTTATTTCACCACAGTTATTAAATAAACATAATTTCCTATACATCGGACTCAAAAAGTGCTATTTAAATTTTTTTCACCATTTTGGCCCTTTTTGGACATAAGACTATAGTCTTCTGTTTTTTTCATTTCCCCCAAAACACATTTTTCATCATAAATGTCTTAGAATTCATTATTTTTCACTTATTTCACCACAGTTATTAAGTAAGCATAATTTCTTATACAGCAGAATCAGAAAAAGGTTTTTTAAATTTTTTGACCATTTTGGCCCTTTTTGGACATAAGACTATAGTCTTATGTTTTTCCATTTTCCCCAAAACACATTTTTCATCATAAATGTCCTACAATTCATTATTTTTCACTTATTTCACCGCAGTTATTAACTAAATATATTTTCCTATACATCGGACTCAAAAAGTGCCATTTAAAATTTTTAGACCATTTTGGCCATTTTTTGGACATAAGACTTATGTTTTTTCATTTCCCCAAAACACATTTTTCATCATAAATGTCTTAGAATTCATTATTTCTCACTTATTTCACCGCAGTTATTAACTAAATATAATTTCCTATACATCGGAATCAAAAATTGGTGTTTAAAATCTTTTGGACCATTTTGGCCCTTTTTGGACATAAGACTATAATCTTATGTTTTTTCATTTCCTACAAAACACATTTTTCATCATAAATGTCTTAAAATTCATTATTTTTCTCTTATTTCACCGCAGTTATCAAGAAAATATAATTTCCTATACTTCGGAATCAAATAATGGTATTTTACATTTTTTGACCATTTTGGCCCTTTTTGGACATAAGACTATAGTCTTATGTTTTTTCATTTCCCCCAAAACACATTTTTCATCATAAATGTCTTAAATTAATTATTTCTCACTTATTTCACCACAGTTATCAAGTAAATATAATTTCCTATACATTGGAATCAAAAATTGGTATTTAAAATTTTTTGACCATATTGGCCCTTTTTGGACATAAGACTATAATCTTATGTTTTTTCATTTCCCACAAAACACATTTTTCATCATAAATGTCCTACAATTCATTATTTTTCACTTATTTCACCACAGTTATTAAGTAAACATAATTTCCTATACATCGGACTCAAAAAGTGCTATTTAAAATGTTTTCACCATTTTGGCGCTTTTTGGACATAAGACTATAGTCTTATGTTTTTTCATTTCCCCCAAAACACATTTTTCATCATAAATGTCCTACAATTCATTATTTTTCGCTTATTTCACCACAGTTATTAAATAAACATAATTTCCTATACAGCAGAATCAGAAAAAGGTTTTTAAATTTATTGACCATTTTGGCCCGTTTTGGACATAAGACTATAGTCTTATGTTTTTTCATTTCCCCCAAAACACATTTTTCATCATAAATGTCCTACAATTCATTATTTTTCACTTATTTCACCGCAGTTATTAACTAAATATATTTTCCTATACATCGGACTCAAAAAGTGCTATTTAAAATTTTTAGACCATTTTGGCCCTTTTTGGACATAAGACTATAGTCTTATGTTTTTTCATTTCCCCAAAACACATTTTTCATCATAAATGTCTTAAAATTCATTATTTCTCACTTATTTCACCGCAGTTATTAACTAAATATAATTTCCTATACATCGGAATCAAAATTGGTGTTTTAAAATCTTTTGACCATTTTGGCCCTTTTTGGACATAAGACTATAATCTTATGTTTTTTAATTTCCTCCAAAACACATTTGTCATCATAAATGTCTTAAGATTCATTATTTTTCACTTATTTCACCGCAGTTATCAAGTAAAAATAATTTCCAATACATCGGAATCCAAAATTGGTATTTTAAATTGTTTGACCATTTTGGCCCTTTTTGGACATAAGACTATAGTCTTATGTTTTTTCATTTCCCCCATAACACATTTTTCATCATAAATGTCTTAAAATTCATTATTTTTCTCTTATTTCACCGCAGTTATCAAGAAAATATAATTTCCTATACTTCGGAATCAAATAATGGTATTTTACATTTTTTGACCATTTTGGCCCTTTTTCATTTCCCCCAAAACACATTTTTCATCATAAATGTCTTAAAAAATTAATTATTTCTCACTTATTTCACCACAGTTATCAAGTAAATATAATTTCCTATACATTGGAATAAAAAATTGGTATTTAAAATGTTTTTGACCATATTGGCCCCTTTTGGACATAAGACTATAATCTTATGTTTTTTCATTTCCCCCAAAACACATTTTTCATCATAAATGTCTTAAAATTAATTATTTCTCACTTATTTCACCACAGTTATCAAGTAAACATAATTTCCTATACAGCAGAATGAGGAAAAGGTTTTTTAAATTTATTGACCATTTTGGCCCGTTTTGGACATAAGACTATAGTCTTATGTTTTTTCATTTCCCCCCAAAACACATTTTTCATCATAAATGTCTTAAAATTCATTATTTCTCACTTATTTCACCGCAGTTATTAACTAAATATAATTTCCTATACATCGGAATCAAAAAATTGGTGTTTCAAATCTTTTGACCATTTTGGCCCTTTTTGGACATAAGACTATAATCTTATGTTTTTTCATTTCCTACAAAACACATTTTTCATCATAAATGTCTTAAAATTCATTATTTTTCTCTTATTTCACCGCAGTTATCAAGAAAATATAATTTCCTATACTTCGGAATCAAATAATGGTATTTTACATTTTTTGACCTTTTTGTACATAAGACTATAGTCTTATGTTTTTTCATTTCCCCAAAACACATTTTTCATCATAAATGTCTTAAAATTCATTATTTCTCACTTATTTCACCACAGTTATTAACTAAATATAATTTCCTATACATCGGACTCAAAAAGTGCTATTTAAATTTTTTTCACCATTTTGGCCCTTTTTGGACATAAGACTATAGTCTTATGTTTTTTCATTTCCCCCAAAACACATTTTTCATCATAAATGTCTTAGAATTAATTATTTTTCACTTATTTCGCCACAGTTATTAAGTAAACATAATTTCTTATACAGCAGAATCAGAAAAAGGTTTTTTAAATTTTTTGACCATTTTGGCCCGTTTTGGACATAAGACTATATAGTCTTATGTTTTTTAATTTCCTCCAAAACACATTTGTCATCATAAATGTCTTAAGATTCATTATTTTTCACTTATTTCACCGCAGTTATCAAGTAAAAATAATTTCCTATACATCGGAATCCAAAATTGGTATTTTAAATTGTTTGACCATTTTTGGCCCTTTTTGGACATAAGACTATAGTCTTATGTTTTTTCATTTCCCCCATAACACATTTGTCATCATAAATGTCTTAAAATTCATTATTTTTCTCTTATTTCACCGAAGTTATCAAGAAAATATAATTTCCTATACTTCGGAATCAAAATAATGGTATTTTACATTTTTTTGACCATTTTGGCCCTTTTTGGACATAAGACTATAGTCTTATGTTTTTTCATTTCCCCCAAAACACATTTTTCATCATAAATGTCTTAAAATTAATTATTTCTCACTTATTTCACCACAGTTATCAAGTAAATATAATTTCCTATACATTGGAATCAAAAATTGGTATTTAAAATTTTTTGACCATATTGGCCCTTTTTGGACATAAGACTATAATCTTATGTTTTTTCATTTCCCACAAAACACATTTTTCATCATAAATGTCCTACAATTCATTATTTTTCACTTATTTCACCACAGTTATTAAGTAAACATAATTTCCTATACATCGGACTCAAAAAGTGCTATTTAAAATTTTTTCACCATTTTGGCGCTTTTTGGACATAAGACTATAGTCTTAGGTTTTTTCATTACCTCCAAAACACATTTTTCATCATAAATGTCTTAAGATTCATTATTTTTCACTTATTTCACCGCAGTTATCAAGTAAATATAATTTCCTATACATCAGAATCAAAAAGTGCTATTTAAAATCTTTTGACCATATTGGCCCTTTTTGGACATAAGACTATAATCTTATGTTTTTTCATTTCCCCCATAACACATTTTTCATCATAAATGTCTTAAAATTCATTATTTTTCTCTTATTTCATCGCAGTTATCAAGAAAATATAATTTCCTATACTTCGGAATCAAAAATTGGTATTTAAATTTTTTTGACCATATTGGCCCTTTTTGGACATAAGACTATAATCTTATGTTTTTTCATTTCCCCCAAAACACATTTTTCATCATAAATGTCCTACAATTCATTATTTTTCACTTATTTCACCGCAGTTATTAACTAAATATATTTTCCTATACATCGGACTCAAAAAGTGCTATTTAAAATTTTTAGACCATTTTGGCCCGTTTTGGACATAAGACTATAGTCTTATGTTTTTTCATTTCCCCCAAAACACATTTTTCATCATAAATGTCCTACAATTCATTATTTTTCACTTATTTCACCGCAGTTATTAACTAAATATATTTTCCTATACATCGGACTCAAAAAGTGCTATTTAAAATTTTTAGACCATTTTTGGCCCTTTTTGGACATAAGACTATAGTCTTATGTTTTTTCATTTCCCCAAAACACATTTTTCATCATAAATGTCTTAAAATTCATTATTTCTCACTTATTTCACCGCAGTTATTAACTAAATGTAATTTCCTATACATCGGAATCAAAAATTGGTGTTTAAAATCTTTTGACCATTTTGGCCCTTTTTGGACATAAGACTATAATCTTATGTTTTTTCATTTCCTACAAAACACATTTTTCATCATAAATGTCTTAAAATTCATTATTTTTCTCTTATTTCACCGCAGTTATCAAGAAAATATAATTTCCTATACTTCGGAATCAAATAATGGTATTTTACATTTTTTGACCTTTTTGTACATAAGACTATAGTCTTATGTTTTTTCATTTCCCCAAAACACATTTTTCATCATAAATGTCTTAAAATTCATTATTTCTCACTTATTTCACCACAGTTATTAACTAAATATAATTTCCTATACATCGGACTCAAAAAGTGCTATTTAAATTTTTTTCACCATTTTGGCCCTTTTTTGGACATAAGACTATAGTCTTATGTTTTTTCATTTCCCCCAAAACACATTTTTCATCATAAATGTCTTAGAATTAATTATTTTTCACTTATTTCGCCACAGTTATTAAGTAAACATAATTTCTTATACAGCAGAATCAGAAAAAGGTTTTTTAAATTTTTTGACCATTTTGGCCCGTTTTGGACATAAGACTATATAGTCTTATGTTTTTAATTTCCTCCAAAACACATTTGTCATCATAAATGTCTTAAGATTCATTATTTTTCACTTATTTCACCGCAGTTATCAAGTAAAAATAATTTCCTATACATCGGAATCCAAAATTGGTATTTTAAATTGTTTGACCATTTGGCCCTTTTTGGACATAAGACTATAGTCTTATGTTTTTTTCATTTCCCCCATAACACATTTGTCATCATAAATGTCTTAAAATTCATTATTTTTCTCTTATTTCACCGAAGTTATCAAGAAAATATAATTTCCTATA